>JAQIWH010002563.1:0-23918 GCA_034695005.1 Cryptops parisi | reverse complement strand
TAACTGCATATTGAGTCTTACCTATACTTTTGGGACAGCCCGAAAACAAGAAAAAATTATAACTGTAACACCACAAAACAAAATTTAACAAAAACGTATGGAATACTGCATATTGGGCTAAACTAACATTAAAAAAATTAATATCTGTTTTTGTCAAATGCGTGCCCACTTACGCCTGAATAAGCAGTTTACCTATACTTTTGGGACAGAGTGTATGTGTTTTTCCTCACCAACAAATGCATCTCTGCTGGACTGATAGCTGTAGCCACCGCCCTAGCTCGTGATTTTGCCGACATTGGCAGTAGCCACCATTATGACCTCAGATTTTTGACAACCAAACACCATGCCGAAGGTCTCTCTTTGTCTTTGCCTCTTCACACCCTGAACCTTGTGATTCCATTTCATCTTTGGGAGCTCATTCCACATTGCCTGCTACTCGCAATACAACTCCAGAACCTGACTGCATTCACACCCAGATGCTAATGCACTTGTCGAGCCACTTCACACTCTTGTTGGCTCTTTTTAATGCCATCTGGTGTGCTGGCTTCATCCCATCGGCCTGGCAAGAGGCGACCATTATTTGTATTCTGAAGTCGGGTAAGGACCGTACCGCCGCCTTGAGTTATCGCCCCATTGCTCTAACCAGCTGTGTTTGTAAAGTCTCTGAGCGCATGGTGAACAAACGTTGAATGCGGTGGCTAGAACAGCAGTTTTTCTTTACCCTTATTTAGTGCGGCTTCAGTCATGGCCATTCCATCATCAACCACCTGGTTTCCCTAAAGTCATGCTTCCAAGGTGCTTTCCTCCTCCAGCAACATGCTGTGGGAGCGTTCTTCAACTTGGAAAAAGCTGACACGAGTTGGTGCCACGGGATTTCACGTGCTCTCCATGACACTAGATTACGTCGCAATCTGGCTTGCTTTCTTCAGTCGTTTCTCTTCACCCGCTGGTTCCGAGTTTGGGTTGGATTGGCTCTATCTCCGTGGTTTGTTCAAGAAACAGGGGTTTCCCAGGGCAGTGTCCTGAGCACTATTTATTGCCAATAATTTACTTGCCTAGCTACCTCCCAGCTGAACTTTGTACCCTTCTTTCTATCATCAATCCCTGTTGCATTTGCCTCCAGGAGACCAACCTCTACCATGAAAACTCCTTCCTCTTTTTCGGCAGCAACATCTCCCTCACCCTTTCTCGTGGCGGCGTTCTGGTGGCAGTCCACCATGAACATGCTGCGATTTATTCCCCTTTCTACACAGCTGCAGTATGTCGCAGTTACCTGCTACTTTCCATGGCACGTCACTTTGTGCTCCTTGTATCTCTCTCTGACCACCATTTCCTTCACCGTGAACTTTATGACTTCCTTGATGAACTGCCGACTTCATTCTTCATCTTTGGTGACCTTAATACCCATCATATCACTTAAGTCTCTGTCAATAACTCGGCCCGTGGCGTTGCCTTGCAGCAACTGTCTTCAGACATGGACGTCTGATTTCTTAACGATGGGTTATACACTCATTTCTGCCGCTTACCGCAACTGGAGTGCTATTAGTTTATTGCTTTGCAGCCCTGCAGTTGTACCTTTGGTTGATTGGTCAGTTCATCAGGATCTGTGTGGGAGTGATCATCACCCCATCATCATCCAATTACATCAAGGTGGTAGGCTTCCTAATTGACCAGGTCATTGGGTGTTGCAGCATGCGGATTGGACACATTTTACCACTCTTGGGATGAGATTGGTCCATCTTTTTTCGTAGATAAGAGTTAACATTAAATTAGCGAGACCATTATATTGGTTTCACAGAAGGCTATCCCATTTGCATCAGGTAAGCGTGGACAGCATTTTGTTCTTTGGTGGAGATGGCAACTGCGATTCGGAATCGTAGGTGTGTGCTGTGACGCTTCAAACATCATCCTATGCCAGTAAATTTCACCATCTTCAAAAGGCATCATGCAATCGCGTGGCGCCTTGTACTGTTAGCACAGCGTTTTCTTAGGAAACAAACGTGTCACCTAAGAACAGAGAATTCATGTTTTGTGTGTACGACATAGTTATAGACTCTGGTAGGGGGGCTGACTCCGGAGTGTGTGCATTAAATACAGATGGGAGTGTAGTTACAGATCCGGTTACTGTTTCCATTATCCTAGCACAGCGTTTTGCTGGCATCAGCAGCTGTCATAACTACGAACCTGTCTTTTGACCATAAAAAATTGGGCAGAGACCAAACTCTTGGTTTTTTCCTCCAATAAACCCAAACTGTGCGATCCCATTTTCCATCTGTGGGAGTTACAATCTGCCTTTTCTGTCTCTTAAAATACATTTCCAGGTTCGGATTAGATTCACAACTTAATGCTGAAGCATTTGTCATCCCATTCTTTACAATCGCTACTTGCATTTTATAATACGAGGGATGTCCCAAAAGTAAGTTACACAGGGCATTTATTTATGAACTGCTTATCCAATCGAAAAAAAGAAATATACATTTTAAAGAGAGAACTTTTCTCTATTTTTTAACATAGTTCCCAAGCCGATTGATGCACTTGTCCCACCGTGACACCAGTTTATATATACCATAGTTGTAAAAAGTGTTCGGTTGGGTATACAACCAATGACGAACTGCTTTAATGAGCTCATTGTCATTCCTGAAGGACTGTCCACCAAGATACAGCTTCATAGGTCCGAACAGGTGAAAATCACTTGGCGCCAAGTCAGGACTGTACGGTGAGTGCTTCAACACCTCCCACCCCTAAAGTCCAAGTTTGTGGTTCACCATGTGGGCGATGTGAGGGCGTGCGTTGTCATGCAAGAGGATGACGTCGTTAATGTCCACATTAGGCCGTTTTCTGAGAATTGCAGCTTGAAGTTTAGACAGTGAATCACAATAAGCTTTTGCATTGACAGTTGCACCTTTGGTGAGGAATTCAATGAGAAGAACATCGTCCATGTCCCAGAATACCGTAGCCATAATCTTTGTTGCAACTGGTAAACACTAACGCCGGGTAAACACTAACGCGTGAGCAGCCATTTTGAACGTTGCCCAAAAAATGGATCAACAATATGCCAGCAGCGCCACAATATTGAGCGTTGTAGGCAACATGTTGTTCTTTAAAATGTATATTTCCTTTTTTTGATTGGATAAGCAGTTCATGAATAAATGCCCTGTGTAACTTACTTTTGGGCATCCCTTGTAGAATATGGAGTGAAAGGGTCATTCCATCGGTGTGGCGTCGAGCGGTTGTTGTTCCTTTCTTGAAGCCCGGTAAAGATTGTCATAAGGCTAAAAGCTACCAAGCTCTTACAAGCTGTATCTCTAAGCTTTTTGAGAGGATGGTTAACAGGCGTCTCATGTGGTGGCTCAAGAAAACTGGATTCTTCACACTTATCTAGTGTGGTTTTTGCCATGGGCACTCTACCATAGAACACCTTGCGTTTCGAGTCATTTTTGCCCAATGCTTTTCTTGAATGTCAACATGCTGTTGGCATTTTCTTTGACTTGGAAAATGTATGCGATACCTTTTGGTGGTATGGTATACTACAGTCTTTGCATGAGGTTGGGTTACGGGGGCATTTGCCCGGGTTCTTAAAGTCTTTCTTATGAGCTAGAGTTTTTCGGGTGCGCAGGGGGGCAATAATGTCTCCACTGTTTATCCAGGAAACTGGTGTGCCCTAAGAATGTGCGTTTTAAATGTTAATTTATTTACAGTGGCCATTAATGCCATCGCCCAGCAGATACAAGTTTCCATCACAGCTTCTCTATTTGTTGATGATTTGGCCATCTTCTGTCATTCCTATTGCCTTTTGGTGGCGAAGCAGCAGTTGCATTTCACCGGTTGATTGGAGAAATGAGCCTTGTCTACAGGGTTTCGTTTCTCCTTGGAAAAAACGGTGTGCATCCACTTTTGCAGATTGTACCATTTGTCACCCGCTTCATCATCTTTAGGTGGCACATCCCTTGTGGTGAAGGAGGAGGTTTGTTTTTCCGGTCTTATCTTTGATGAGAAGCTCAGTTAGCTCCCACATCTTTGCCAACTAAAGCTTTGTTGCCGTAAAGCACTAGATCTCTTCTGGATTCTTACCCATTTATGATCTATCTTGGGAACAGTTCATACTGTAGTGATGACTCTTCATTGGTCCTTAGTATGCTCTTGTTTAATGTATGGTTTGGTAGTGTTCTCATCTGCTTGATTGCCCTATGTCACAACTTACGAGCATCCATCATGCTGGCATCTGCATCGTCTTAGGGGTATTCCAAACTAGCCCTGTGATTACCATGTGCATGGAGAGTGGAGAACTAGACGCAAGATGCAGCTATGTGGCATGTCTACAAAATCCCTGATTATCTACCATACCAGAGTATGTTGTTATGTCCCGTAACATAACAGAAAGAATTAATTGATTATGTTTGCTAATTGTTTTAAGAGTTTTGTTCCATGCAATGTCAGTTATGTTTTGGGTTAATAATACATTGTCATGAAGGTTTGTCGCATCATATCAATGCCAGCCATGTTTTTTTGTTTAATTGTCGTGTTGATGTGAATGCAGGTTATTTAATTGAATTTGTCTTTTAATTAGCTGGCTGTGCCTTAGATTTCCCAATGTTGATTGGGTTGGTGTTGTGCTGGGGTGGTATGTTTATATTCCATTCCCTTATTTCAGTGCACATCAGCTTGCTGTAGTACTGCTGGCTGGGTTCACCTTGTTGGGGTCAAACTCAAGTGGGGGGAAAAGGCATGGTCTTTTTAAGGCAAGCTTAACGTTATTGGTCAGATTATTTGGCAAATACTATTTTGGAGTTTCAGTGGGTTTCTTTTACTTTTTTTTAAGCTTTTCCATTTGTGTTGCTCAGTATTAAGCATTGTTTGATGGGTTAAAAGTATATGCATATATTATAGGATATCCTAGAGTAGTTTTAATGGTTAATCAAAGAGAGTGTTTCAGGGAGTAAACACTGTACTGTAAGCAGACTCACCTGAAGGAGAGTGGAGGATATTGGGGGATTATGAACACTGTGCTGTTCCCTGTGAGGACACACTAGATCATCTCTTACCTGATATGCACATTTCTCAGTGCGAAAAAAGGATATTTGCCAGCGATCCAGCGAATCTAAAGCATTCGTCTGTGTAGACCAGTGAGTTTGGCAAACTGAACTGAGGGATATCAATCGGAAGATGGAGGTATTACAAGTCCACACGTTTGGCGTAATTATGTACCACCTACCTGATTGAGTCTTGCCATAAGATAGAGTCCTAGGCAGTCAAGGTGTTGTGTACCCGAGTTTTCATCACTCACCTGCACTGTCCTGAAGGTACCTGGTAAATAGGGTATGCTGTAAATTAAAAGGCACTGGCTATAAAGTAAATTAGTTTTCAGCCTGACAGGGTGTTCATTTACAAAGTAAAGGGTACAAAAAAAATAAAATGTGTAACAATGACACAGGAGACCAGAGAATGTTTGAAACAATTTTATTTGTTTTGTAAATGAGATATATGGCTGAAATGTGCCAAAATGTATGGTTATCAATGTATAATTTCAAAAAGGATGTTTTACAGCATCTGAAAACAAAGGAAGAAACGAATTAGAGAAATAATACTTATTATTGAATTTGGAGCTAAAGTACAAATTGGTAAGGGAGGCAATGACTTGTGGGTTGGGTCTTGCTTGTTCAAAAAAAAAAGTAGTCCACTAGTAGGTGTTAAAGGGATTACTTGCTGGCAGGCAATTTATCTCACCTGCTGTGAGTGAAAGGATAACAATATAGAGGTGTTAGCCCACAACCAGATGGGTTTGGAAGGAGATTTAATGTTTTAAGTTGGTAAGTAATAGCATTCTATTGGTGTTCATGTGTATACAAGAGTTTTCTCTTGGTTTCTTGTATCAAGCAGTCATTGTTCAAAATGGCCAAAAGGTTGTGTAACGATACATAACATTGCTTGTCAATTTGGTTTATTGTAAGAGTAATAAATGACTGTTTGTTCTACACAATATTGGCATCTGTATATTTGTCCATCCTCGATAAACGCATGGGCTTGTCACTTGCGGTGAGCTCATGTTCTTTGGATATAAAGAACGTTGGGTAGCTTGACTGTGATTGTGTGGTTGGCGCTCGATGCCACGTTTTCAGCCATACATGCACAGTTGAGTCCTAACAGTGTTTTGTCCATCTAACATGCAGCTGTATGCTCGGAGAACCAGGGTCATCCGGCCATTGGGTGTGTGTGCTGTGGAATCATTTCGTCCCGATACTTGGCCTCTAGTACTTTCTGTTTGTCCATCTTGCCCTCCATGGATGCTTTCACCCATTCCATTCATCATGGACTTAAGCCATTTGCGAAGGGTGTTCTCCTGCCTTGCAGAGTATATTGGACGCTTTGAGCAGATCCTCCATCATCATTGCTACCTTGAGGCCGTTTATACGAATGGATCATAGGATGGAGACAGAGTATGTTTTGGATGTGTGTGTCTCCTTTTACAGTCAGTGAGCATCTTCCATCTTTGTACAGCATGTTTTAAGCTGAGCTTGTAGCTATTGCCAGGTCATTGTCATTTTGTCTTCACAACCCTGCTAGGCGGTTTCTGGTTTGCTCTGACTCCTTGAAAGGGTTGCAGGCATTACAGGACTTATATTCTCGGCTTCTGTTGGTTCTGCTTATTCATGGACTAATTCACCATCTTGCAAAGTTGGGCAAGTCCGTTGTTTTTGTATGGGTGCCAGGCCACATCGGCATCCGAGGCAGTGAACTTGCAGATGCAGCAGCTAAAACAGGGTAACAGAAATCGTATTTTGCAACTGAGATTACTTCATTCGACCTGCAACTTTGGCAAAAATGGCAGATTCGTTTAGCCTGGGAAGAGAAATTAGCTGTAATGAACAACAAAAAGCTGCGTGCCGTAAAAGATACTGTCAGAGTATGGGCGACCTCTCTTTCTGATGTCAGGAAGAACGAGGTAATGCTGACATTTCTACGGATAGGACATACACAATTCTCTCATGCATTTCTATTTCGTGGGGAATTTCCACCTTGGTGTCCCGCTTGTAATGCCCAAATCTTGGTCCATCATGTCCTGGTTGACTGCTCTCTTTATGAACCTTTTTGTAGACAGTGTCTTTTGCCTTTCACTTTTCTAGAGCTGCTGGGAAACCATATTCGTACTTTTTATCGTGTTTTCCGGTTCTTGAGGCTGTCGGGTCTTGACCAACTCATTTAATTAACATGCTATACAGGTTGTGAATTTAATGGATGCCATATGACAAGCGTTTGGGCAGTTGGTGCGCCTTTCTCCCAACAAATACCTACCTACCTTCATCCATAGGCATTCTTTTCAATGTCGTTTTGAATATGTTCACTGCGTTACTATGTTGATGTAAAAATCCCTGCATATTTACTACATTAGCAATTGGATAGTCCAACATTGAGACTGCCCCATCACCGCTGTTTCACAACTAGCTACTCAGCAAATGCCAGTTAACATAGTGTCGCATGATTTCAGCAGTGCACTAGGATTGTTCAGAAAAAGGACAATCAATGGCTGATTACTTACTACATTTTGAGAGTGCTGCGAATTGGGAACATAGTCACCTGCCATGCAGGCACACCTCATCAAAGACAAATGTGTTGGAGCAGCAACAACATTTTAAAGACTATGAGGTCAGAAAAGGATTTTGGAAAAGTTAAAACAATGTTTCTTCGATGTTGTGGTATGCAAATTCCAACCATAGCTCTGTGTAAGCAATTGAACAACACAAATCAACTGCCTGGTGAACAGACAATAGACTATCTGAATAATGTGGAACGCATTGCTACAGAACTGATTCCAGAAGATGATGTGTTCAAAATAAAAAAGAGAACAGACAAGGTCACTTAACGAGTTCATGTTGGCTTTCTTTCTCCATTCCAAGAAAAATTGCTTGTCTACAAGAAGGAGATTTGGATTTGTTATTGGAAGTCACTGCCAAAACTGAACGTCTATGGGGCTTTCATCGTACAAACAAATCCACTACATCGAACTTTTGGATGACCCCTTAGAACCTGTCAAGAACATAAGTCCTGCGACCACCAAGAAGAGAGGCATGCCGACCAATTTCACGAAACTATTGAACACGGAGTTTCATAAAAGAATTCACACAGATGAAAACCTTACGAATGTCCCATTTGCAAAAAATGCTTCAATCAGACATTATACCTAAAAGTGCATAAAAAATTCACATAGGTGAAAAACCTTATGAATGTCCCACTTGCAAAAAGTGCTTCACTTAGTCAGTAAACCTGACAGTACATCAACAAATCCACACAGGTAAAAATCTTATAAAATGTACCACTTGCAAAAAGTGCTGCACGTGGTCATCAGGCTTGAAAGCACATGAAAAAATCTACACAGGTGAAAAATCTTATAAATGTTCCACTTGCAAAAAGTACTTCAGGAATGCAAGCCAGTTGAAAAGTCATCAAAGAATACACACAGGTGAAAAACCTTGCCAAAAGTGCTTCACTCAGCCAACAAAATTGAAAACTCATAAAAGAATTCACAAGGGAGAAAAACCTTATGAATATACCACTTGCAAAAAGAAAAAGTGCTTCACTGATTCATCGAATTTTAAAAATTATCAAAAAGTTCACACAGGAGAAAAACCTTTCACATGTCTTATTTGCAAAAAGAGCTACAAACAGGCATCACAGTTGAAAACTCATTAAAGGTTTCACACAGGTGAAAAACCTTACAAATGTTCCACTTGCAAAAAGTGCTTCACTACGTCATGATACTTACAAATTCATGAAACAATTCATACAGGCGAAAAATCTTATGAATGTTCCACATGCAAAAAGTGCTTCACGAATGCAGCTGAACTAAAAGTGCATGAAAGGTCTCATGCACTTGAAAAACCTTATACATGTTCCACTTGCAAAATGGACTTCACTACATCATCACATTTGAAGCTTCATCAAAAGAGTTTACACAAGAGAAAAACCTTACAAATGTCTTATTTGCCGAAAAAACTACAAACAGGCATCACATTTAAAGACTCATCAAAGATTTCACACAGGTGAAAAACCTTACAAATGTTCAACTTGAAAAAAATGCTTCACTCAAACTTGAGAAATCATCAAAGAATTCACACAGGTGAAAGACCTTACCAATGTTCCACTTGCAAAAAGAGCTTCAGTCAGTCGACACATTAAAATGGCATCAAAAAGTTCACACAGGAGAAAAACCTTCAAGTTGTTTTGTTTGCAAAAAGTGCTTCACTCAGGCATCGACTTTGAAAATTCGAGTATTAGAAGATGACAAGATTTCTAACCCTGGTCATTGCCTTCGCTGTTTTGCCTCCTTGTCTAAAAGATTCTTACCTCAACAAAACGAAGACGATATTTAAATATTGTACCTGTTACTTTTGAGAAACAATTATTATAAAATTATTAATAATACTGGAAATACAGATGGAAACATTTATGAAATTGACAAACCTTTATTCAACCCTGTCAACCATATGTAGAAAATTATGTTTTTAATCCTTAACTTCTCAGTTTTCTTAGATATGTTTTTTTAGTATTTTTGTTGTATTCCCATATTACAATTCTGTTATCTATTCTGTGTTTATTTATGAGTCTTTATTTTTTTATGAATAAGTTTTTTTTTTTTATAATGTCCACTCATGTTCTTGAATGATTATTCAAGTTTGTTTGTTTGTATTAATTTAATTGCTCCTTTTGTGGGTGAATGAAAAAATTATCATACTTAAAACCAATGAAAAACTTTACAGGTGTACCACTTAAAAAAAAGGGGGTTCATTCAGAAGTGAGACTTTGAAGTGATGGAAGAACCTGAATTTTTCAATAGGAGTTCAAAGGATAACGACCAAATGGGTGTTTATACCTGTAGTAAAACTGTTGAAAATCTTAATTAAGTAGAGTTGCACAAGTTATAGTACTAACAAATTAAGTGGTTGAAATTTTCATTAAGAGATTAAATGCATGTGTTTTCCATGTTCATCTTGGAATTGCTGAATTTCATGAAACAGAAGCAAGACAAAAATCTTCACGACAAAAGTTTTTGCAATAAGTGGTGAAATTACCACTTAAGTGGTGAAATTACAATTTAAGTGCAGACCTACTGGTATGTTTCTTCTAAGGTTCCATTTGTTTTATTTTTCGTAATGCACTGTAAGAATCTTTATAACTACAGTAGAATCTGGACCAGCAGGTGTCAGATTACTGGATTTTGGGAACAAATCATTTGTTTATTAATACACTAACCACACAATACAGGGTACTGTACAAAGTATCAAAACAAGAAAAAATCAATGTACAGCAGTTACGTCCACCTTCATCGCACACGAAATTCATCACTTTTGTTTTTTGTTGTTTTTTTCCAGTTGTTTCAGTACATGAAACAAAGACAGTTTTTCAGTTGGATGGTCATTCCACCATCCAATCCAACCCTTAGCTACTTGCTGAGTGTTGGATTACTGGCGAAGTCATGTGTCAGACTGGCGAAGCATCGTACTAGAGAGACACTACTGTAGTGACCAACATAAGGAGCTTATCTAAATGACTTTTGATTAACAATCTATGCTGTCTGACATAATCTGGTAAGTACAACGTAATATGTATTAGCATTTACAAGTGTGCATAGTTTTTTTTTCATGCACACAAAAGCTCATGGGTTGTTTACGTTGTTGAGCTGAAGGTAACTCGTCTCTTGGTGCTTTCATATCTTTGGTTATCCGTTAAATGGAACGATACAAGTATGCAGAATTCTGGGATGGAGCAGCCCCTGGAAAAGGTGCAAGGCTAAACACATGTAAAGAGAACAGTATTAAAAAAAGTGCTACTGACACATTTCACATTACGAACCAGTGACTTAGGGAAAGAAGTTCTATGCATTGCCACCAGTAGGTCCACAGGTTCCTACTCTCAAATTTAATCTCAGTTGACATCATGACACAAGATGATTGGATGAAGTAGGCTATTGCCTGTAAACATTGCTATCATTTCAGTCGTGTGTTTCAGGTGATGTATAATTTTAATGTTTCAATGATCCAGACTTTGTCAGATGACTTTGTTAGTCACCACAATGTGACAGCAGTTTCTATTATTAGAGATTTAAACAAATGTCAATACTACCTTAACATGAATTTTTATTTAACATTTAAAACAAATGTAAGAAAAGGCTTGTGGAAGAACACTTGAAAACTGAACTTCTGGAAATGGAATGTATTGCAACTATAATACTATTATATAATACAGTAGTTCAAATATTCAATTAATAACAAACCATGGAATCAACTTCACCTCAACAGCTTTACGATGCATAGAACTGTAAATGGGTTTTTTGGTGTTACAAGCTGCTTAATATATTCGTGTAAATAAGTTTTCTTAACAGTCTAATTTAACATTGAATTAAAAGGGTGAAGCGTTCAGAAAATGTAAACGTGCAAAGAATTATTCCGATATTCATTTACGTTTAAAAGCGTGCCTTTTATGGAAGAATAAATGGAATGGCAACAGGCATTTTGAATTGCTTTGTGCTTGCAGTCATGCTTACACTGAAATATACCCACTTAATAAACTTATCTCTACAACAAAAACGAAAGTATGCATTGTAGATAGTCTAAGAAATAATAGTCTGAGTTTCTATAGTTTTGCTCGCTATTTCACAGCACACAACTTGAAATTTCTTGTAACAATTACAAAATTCAATGTTTAATCCAAACAGTAGCATTACTTTTTAGCCATGATTTTCAAATGCCAATAAAGCATTAACTCGGAATGAAATCTCGATTCACTAGTAGTACGATTATAATGTTCGTTTCAAGCTTAGACGAGTGTAGTAGAAAGAAACTGCAACCTATGGAGTTGCATTCCCGTTTGTACATTTTTTTTTCACACATGCAAACAAACGCTTTATGAAGATCGGCAGTTACAGTTCGTTATTCCATTTTCTTTAAAAAGTTCGTTTTGTTTTCCCTATGGTTGGAGTGGAAATTTCTATTTGACCCAGTGTTTCTTCCTATGTTCCCTTACATCGGTTATTTTTTCTTCACTTTCGATTCTTTATCTTTCCTCTGTTGCTTTAGTTTCTTCTTCTCTTCTCGTTTCCTCTCTTTATCCTTGATGCTCTGCGTTAGTTTGTATGCAAAGAAACCTAGGTGAGAAAATAAATTAGTCTGTACAGCAGATATTACTTAACTCGGTAAACTATAATTGATCGACTCCAGGCAACATGGTGATAAACCACACTTTTCAAATTGTTCAAGAGAACTATTTTTCTCATGGAAAAACAACATCATATCATCCCATATTGAGCAACAAGATGATTCTCTATATTATGCTGCCATTTTCTGGAAAAGCCAGGAAGTAGTAAAGTAACTAGCTAGAAACAGTACCAAGGGATAGTTAAACACAGTTAAATGTAAAAATGTCACCTTTGGAAAAAGTATGGCTTATCACTATTTTGCCCGGAGTCCATCAGTAATATTCTATTATAAATAATGGCACGAGCAACAATTGAAGGCTTGCCCGGAATAACGTTGCGTGTAACGATTCATAGTTTTGAGTAAATGACAAAAGAAGTATTCAGCAACACATTGATTGTCACATATTAGGTGCCCAATTTGTGACATATGTATGTTTTAGGCAGGGATACCGAGTACTTAAATACCGAATACTTAAGTACAAGTAACAAGTACATTTTAAGTACTTGGTACTTGTATTTAAGCACTTTGTAATTATGTAGTACTTGGTACTTGTATTTAAGTACAAAGTACAGTACTTGTACTAAAGTACCTAACAAGTACTTGAAATATAAGGAAGTAGAAATATTTGGGTCTGAAAGGGAAATTCCTCTTTAAACCGCTACCCTCTCTCCCCACTAATCCACTATTTGCTTTTCATGGAAATGCCCAAAAATGTACTTGTAATTAAGTACCGTATACTTGGTACTTGGACTTAAGCACATTTATTGAGCCCTACTTGGTACTTGTATTTTAAAGTACTTATTCAGAAAGTACTTGTACTTAAGTACGTACTTACGGAATCCATGGTTTTAGGTAGGTATGAGTTTGTCTATTGACAGCACTAGCTACGCCCATATACAATTGTATGAGACACAGTTTTCCATAATAATCTCAATATTGAATTTTTGTGACATATACAGTACGTTATTCCAGGCAAGCCTTCAATTGTTTGATAAACATTTTTGAAAACCTTTAAAGGACCCGTCACTTGCAAGTTTTGGTGTGACAAGTCAAACAATTTGCAACATCAGCTTCTGTGGCAGTTGAAGAATCTGCTCAATTTGTGCAGTATTGGAAACTAGCAAGAAGCTGATACCGCAGTTCACAAATTGCTCAACTTTCACACCAAACTTTGCATGTGACTGAAGACCTCAAGAGTAGAAAATGTTAGTGATTTAGAGCCTTTAACTCAATTCTAACAGTTCATTAATCAAATTGATTCATTTAATCAAATTTAAGTCTTATGAAAAACACTAAGGCAACCCACTGTTTACTATAACGAGCATTAGAATTCACACAAATATGTTTTTCATTATTTTTCTTATTTATTAATTACATCTTGTATATGATAAACTATAAACCATACATACAGTATAATAAAATTTAAAACTGTATAGACCTATAGACCATTTGATGTTGTTTAATACATGGCTTTAATGTTTTTCTAAAGTACAATATTATCTTATGCTGAAAACATTAGGCAAGAATTTACATTTTCAGAAGCACAATAAGTGAAGGAGAGTCTTTCCCTAACCTGGGATCGAACCAGAGACCTCTTGAGATTCATTCAATATTTCTTGTCATCTGTCCCGGTAGGTCATGATAAAAACACTTTAAAATTTAGAGGGTCCTAAACTTTATTCCAGGATGTGGCAAGATAGATATTTTTCCTATCTTGCTTTTTTTTAATAGAATAATATAAATATAAAAATATTTTATTGTTTTTAAAAGTTAAGCTAATCGAATAATGAATCCCCCATTAGCCAACATATTTTCTCATTTCAACATATTACAAAACAGCATTTACTATTAGCTTTGAAATTAGTAGGCTACATATGGCCATATTGCATGACCATATAACATATGGTTCACTCTTACCTAACAAGATTACAGGAATGATCACAAAGATGATTCCCCAATAATTTGAAATTATTTTTGAAATTAAAGATTCGGCTTCTGGCAGCTTTTCGGCAGTTGCTTCAAATTCATCCATTGTTAACACTTACAAGTGATGAGATGAGGTACTGCTAAATGTGTGGCCGTGTAGACAAACACTACGTGGAATAACTTGCTTGACCAGGAAGAAGCCAGTTACACTTTGTACATCTGTATCAAGTAGCTACAGTGTGATAGTGATAAAGTGTCATCAATCAACTTGTATTTACAGTAGCAATAGAACGATTAGGCTACACTACAAGATGTTGGCTTGAAATTTTGCCAAATAGGTTTTTATTTCATGCTCTTTTTTTTTTTCGTTTATCATTAATGATGCTGAATACGGCGATATTCCGATAGACCATGAAATTTAATCCAAAGATACGTCTATGATGTATTTCCTCCAAATTTTTATTTTAGATTTTCTTCGATTTCTAAAATTTTTCTGGCATTTCAATTCATCATGAATCATGATGCTGCTTTTTGTTTGTAAATTTTATTTTTTAAGCAATTCAAGATTAAAGTAGTGAACTGATCTTACAGTAACGTGATCTGATCTTAAAGTACTGGAATAAAATTAACCAATAAGGATAAGGAATAAAATTAACCAATAAAAATCACTTATTAGATTCATGTTGAATTCTTTAATACTTAATTCCCAAATTTCAGTGATTCACCTAAACATTTGTTTTTCAAATCTTGGGTAAGTTATAAGTATTTAAATTTTAACATGCACATTGACTGTCGGTTTTTAAATCTTATCACTACAGTATCACATGCCTTATCATATACTTATTTAACTCTACTCGAATGTATTTACCTAATATCTTTAAGTAAACTGTCACATTAATTTACAAAGGAAACTTTATCACTATCATAAAAAAAAAAAGACAAGTCTACCAATTTATTCTTTTCTTAGAAATAGAATATCTTCCTAATGTACATTAATACACTTCTAATAATCATGCTTGCCTTACCTACCACCTATACTCATTTCATATACTGTACCAAACTTTGAAAGACTTAAACATTTAGTGTCTTAAATGCAGTACGGTATAAAACATTGTTGGGGCCGAATGATAATGATAACAATAGCCGATTAATAACATTATCCGTGATTAAAATAACCAGATTCCACAGCATTATTTATTAATTTCAATGAAAGCTCTGCCCTACACGCTAATGAAATAGCTGTCTGGCAATCTGTACAAGCCTGTAAAACTGAATTTATGGATAAAAAATGTAAACATAATTTTGTTTTTGACGGTACATCATACAATAACAAAGATTATCTAATTTTATTAATTAATCGTTTATTTTTTAATTCGGATTAATTTTTGTCCCTACCACCCTGGATCATTGAGTCTACTGTATAGTATTTGTATACATATTTGTTGAAGTGTAGGCAGAACGGTTCATATCTTGTTCGATTCCTTATGGTAATTTATATAGCTAAAAATCATTTGTGAGATAATTTGAATATTCGAAAAAACATTTATTAGCTAGCAAAGAAATAACATATTAGAATAGAATAGAATAAATTGCTTTAAAGTTGTCTATGTAACTTTAAATATTTATATAGTCTTTAGCCTTGACAACTATCCATCTGTGCCACGTCAAAAGTTCATCCTAGATAAGTACATTAAGTTAGATAGGGCGTCAACATGAGCTAGATTCCATTCATTATGTTATATTTCTACGCCCTACTGAATAACATTTAAATCAACGCAAGGTTATTATCTAGATATTTTTTAATTCGTAATTAAATGATTCCCTTTTTATAACCATAACACCCATATTTTTTTTTAATATACTGTACATAACTAGATGATTCCCTTTCACCACCACAACACCCATATTTTTTTAACACACATCTGCAGCCTACATAAGATATTTTTAATTCATAGCTAAACGATTCCCTTTCACCACCACAACACCCATATTTTTTAATATACAAGTCACTGAACTCCAGTTCATTTACCTATCAATCCAATAATAATAATGGCTGGGATGATAAACACTGAGTTATTAAATCCGTGTTCGATGGGCCCTTCGGGTCCACCACCTGTCAAATCCACCATTGTCAAAATGTCAATTTAAAGATGACCGTAAACGTGTAAAAGCAAGCCGCAAACACACGGCACCTTCTCTCTTCGTAAGATTTACAATATGACCAAGTTACATCTGCATCATTAGTTTAACCAGGTGAGAAGTGACAGCATTTCATGTTTCTCAACTCAAACTCAAGCTCTCGTCGTTAGCGTAGTAGTGAAGCTTTAGAAAATAGACAGGAAGATGGCTTCTCTAAACGTATCCATCGTGGGAAACACCGTAAGATAAAAAATACAGCAACTTATGTCACCAATAAAAAAACTTATCACTTAACAATTGTAAAAATTACCCTACTATTATTTTTATTTTTTTTTTAAAAATTAAAATAATTATTTTTAAAATCTCTATACGCAAATCTGTATAATAGTAAAAGTAAACTTGCTTGTAGTTAGTTAGGTTACGGGTTTTAGAGCTACAGCGCCAAGTTCAAAAATATGACGTCATTCCCTAACTAAACTTCAGTACAGTTGCTTCAGTTGAACATGAAAATGGCTAACCTTGCTTATACTTATAGGAAGGTGCCCCGATTTACTATTGTACCAGCGGATGAAGTTATGGATGTTGCTCAAATACGGCAAGAGACGTGGAATTTTTCAAAACTTAGTGTTGCACTGAATGATGTAGAAGAATGTTTGGCGTGGTCAGCCCGAAGGAGGCTTCTGAGAAATATTCATCTATGTGGAAAATGCGGTAAACAATGCCCACTGCGGATTCACGGAGGTCGTGGAGATGTGAAGCTGTGGATATGGATATGGGTTTGCACTCCGTGTCATTACCAGAGAAGTATCCGTGATGGTTCGATCTTCGCAGGAAACCACATGTCAATAAAACAAATGATCCTTCTCGTGTATTGCTGGAGTCAGGACTTGCCTATGGAGTTTACGTCAAACGAGCTGGAAATAGATGGGAACCATACCGTTAGGGACTGGTACAACTTTTGCAGAGCACAGTGTGAAAAGTATCTACTTGTGAACAGGAACTATAGTGAACTGGGCGGATTTGATGTGGATGGCAACCCAATAGTCGTAGAGATTGATGAGTCTCAATATTTCCATCGGAAGTTTCACAAAGGATCTGTCACCGAAAAGCATTGGGTTTTGGGGGCCGTTGAACGCGACTCTGGTAAATGCTTTCTAACTATTGTTCCCGACGTTAGTGAAAACACATTGGAACCGTTGATTCAAAAACTTGTTCTTCCGGGAACACACATAATGTCCGACGGTTCGGCCGCTTACCGTAATCTCGGCGTAATTGGAAACGGGATCTACCAGCACTCGACAGTGGCTCATGTTGACCCTAATTATCCAGACATACATACCCACACAATACTGAACTTGTGGATGCGTGCCAAGCATAAACTCCAACGTCGAATTGGAAGAAGCCAACAGCATAAGATTTTCTCATCATTTCTGATGGAGTTCCAGTATCGTGAACTGGTCGGTGTTCGAAACGTGTTTACTCACTTCTTGACTGTATTATCAGAGAATCACCCCTTATGAGTGTGTTGTCTTTGGACGTTTCGAACATGTATTTAACTTGGACGTCAAGTACTTTAGTGCTCTTTGAGATACGTGCTTAAGTTACTTTCTACATCAGTTGTTAAAAATACTGCTATATGGTATACAAAAGTGAATTTACAGCAACTTAAAATACATGTTTTGAAATATTAGAATTGATTTTTCAACCCACGGTGAAAGTAGTGAATATGATGTTGGAAAAGAAGTTTCATGTCTGTTTTGACTCTTCCAACCTAAACTACAATTAACCATAAAATATACAGTGGATCTTCCACTGGTTATAATTTTTATTAAAAAATGGTGGTGTTTCATTTTTTTTTTCCAGTTTTACAATTACTGTACAGTAACTGTTACAGTGGTTACAAAATTTTATTTTATTGTGGTGCTGTTTATTAGCATTAAACTAGGTGAATTTCTATTTTTTGAATTTAATTTTGTAAACAGTTCCTCAAAGTTAAGGACTTACGTGTGTGTATTAATGTCTGTAGTTTAAGTTAGTTAAAACAAACGGTACTCTCCTGTTATAGCCAGGCCCAGTCTGATGTTGCTATTTTACTTGTACTTAATTATGGGTTTATTTTGTAGGTTAAGCAAAACAATATCATACGTTGAATACGTTTCTTTGTTTTCCTTGTTTTCCTAACTTAACCTGCAATATAAACCCATAATTGAGTACAAGCAAATAGCAACATCAGACTGGGCCTGGCTATAACAGGAAAGTACCAAACAAACAAACAAATGGAGTTTCCAAACTCGTGTTTTTTTGAAAAAAACAACCACCACCACCACTAATTTTATCATTAATCATAAAATACATTTTTGTTTGTTTTAATTAACCTAAACTATTATTTATACCTATAAACATTTGGTGTCTTAATACCAGTGGCTGGTCGTTAATACACAAGTACCAGTATTAGAAATAAACAATCGCTCAATTGTTCTTAGAGTACGGCATCAGTAATTCGAACTGATTGGGACAGGAAATAAAATTAGCCAATAAAATTTACTTATTCACACATTCGTATTGAATTTAAATACCAAATTTCAGTCATTCACCTATCTTTTTTTTTTTTGAAATCGTCAGGTGGGTAAATATCTAGATTTCAACATGAGCACTGACTTCCACATATCACATGCCTTATGTACTGGTGGAGGTGAAAAATACTTAGTACGAGTATTTACCTAATATCTATCTTAGTCGTTTTGTTACTGATTTAAAAGGAAACTGCTGATTAAATTTTGGACTCAAAAGTATTATTTTATCCTCTCAAAAGTGGTATGTCGTATGTGTAATAGTCGATCTCATAAATTGAACCTTAAAAAATTGTCTAAATAAATTTGGCTTTTACAAGAGTACTGTATATATACAGTATGATACATTTAGTTCGTGTAAAATACAAGAAATAGAGAAATTTATTTAAAAAAAAAAAAAGTGAATAAAAACTGCAGATAATTTCAATTAACATACAGATTATTGCAAAAGTAGAATTGATTTCTTTAAAAAATAAATAACAAAAACTGTAAGTGGAGATAAACTTGATTGAAAATACTGTTTTACAAAATTCGTTATAAACTGTAATTGAATTTGGCGGGTAAACCAGTAAGCTGAGTTGAAAAATGACGTCATGTGTTTCAAAATTGGCGGTAGCAGGTAGCACTAAAACCTTGTATGGATATTGACTATGATAAACACTGAAAATATAAGCGTTTTTAATAAAAATTAATATTGTGATACAACTATTTTTTAAATTTTCATGGGCAAAATTGTAATTTAGGTTAAGCGTTAACTAACAATAATAATGTTGTAGTTGTGTTTCAAGTTAGTGCTCGGCGCGAAGTTCAAAACATATGACGTCATTTCCCAACCTAAACTGCAGTTTAACATGAAAATGGCCGTGCCGATGAGACAGAAGAGATTTACTATTGTACCAGCAAATGAAGTTATGGACGTTGCGCAAATACGTGAAGAAAAGTGGAATTTTTCAAGACTTGGTATTGCACTTAATGATTTAGAAGAATGTTTGATGTGGTTAGCCCGAAGAAGGCTCCTCAAAAACTCTCATCTATGTGATAGATGCGATCAACAATGCGCGCTGTGGCATCGTGCAAGTAGTATAGATAAGAGACAATGGGCATGTCAGCGATGTCGTTACCACAAAAGTATCCGTGACGGGTGTTTCTTCGCAGGCAGTCATCTGTCATCGAAACAAATGGTCCTTCTGGTATATTGCTGGAGTCAGGATTGGCCTCAAGAATTAGTATCGCATGAGCTAGAATTAGAATCCAGCCATACCATTAAGGACTGGTTCAACTTTTGCAGAGCACAGTGTGAAACCTATCTACTAAGAACCTATACTGAGCTGGGTGGTTTTGATATGGATGGCAATGCAAAAGTGGTTGAGATTGATGAAACTCAATATTTCCATCGGACGTATCACAAGAACCATTTTGCTGAGAATCATTGGGTCTTTGCAGCCGTCGAACGGGACTCCGGTAGATGTTTCCTAACTGTCGTTCCCGATCTCAGTACGAACACATTGGAACCGATAATCCGAAGGTTTATTCTTCCAGGAACGCATATAATATCGGACGGTTGTGTCGCTTACCGTAATCTTGGCATGATTGGAAATGGGATTTATCAGCACTCAACTGTGGCTCACGAACAAAACTGTGTTGACCCGAATTATCCAGATATACATATTCATACTATACGGGCCATGTGGATGCGTGCTAAGCATAAACTTCGCCACCGATTTGGAAGAAGCAAACAGCAACAAATTTTTTCATCTTTTCTGATGGAATTTCAGTATCGAGAGCTGGTCGGCGTTCAAAATGCGTTTACACACTTCCTGACTGTATTATCAGAGAATCACCCCTTTTGAGTGCATCATCGTTTTTGGACACTACTACATTTCAAATATACTTTAGTGCCTTTTCAGATACTTAACGTACTGTTGACTCCCCCCCCCACTTGTTTAAAAACAAAACAAAAAAACCACTGTTGTTTGAAAAAGTGAATTTATTAACCTAGAATACATGTTTGAAAAATGAAAATTATTATTCCAACCAAAGGAATTCCTAAGAAGCGAATGTGTAGTTGGAAAAGAGGTTTTATGTCTGGTTTTTTTTCTTCCAACTTAAACTGCTGTTTAACCATTAAAAATAAAATAAATATACTTTTCATTACTGTAAGGTGGGTTTTGTTTTTCAGTACTACATGTATCATAAATTTTACACGAGTTTTCAGACTTCATGTGACTTCAGTTTCCAAATTAAACTGCAGGTTAATCTTGATTTCTCTGGCATATGCAAGACAGGTACATGTAATACAGTTTATTTTGGATGTAAGCTTAAAATAAATGGTTGTTTTTTTTCTCACAAGCTCCATTACAAAACTAAGCATGAGGTGACAATGAACTTTATCGAAGATACAGTATATGGAAAAAAAATTAATATAGTTTGTATATTATATATTAGGTAAAAAAGTATGAGTAAAGTAGTTGGTTTTTTTTTTTGTATATTAACACAGTAAATACAATTTGTATTACATTGATACCAATATAATTTGTGAAAGTAGAATTGCAATTTTAATTTTTTGGAAAAGTATAATTAAATTTTTTTTTTTTTTTTTTGCAAACTAAATTACAAAAACCACTTTTAAGCGACGATAAACTTTATCAAACTATTAGAATAATTTAGTTACATAATTGATTTTGTGCTGTAGGCACTTTTTGTATACATAAAAAGTAAAACACATTTCACATTTGCATGTTTATCTTTCACATAACTAGCAACCTGTATGTGTTTCCGCTAGCTGGACTTTTTTGACATTCACAAATCCATGAAATTGTTTTTGTATGGATAATATATCGATAGTTATGCTAATATATCGATCTTACATTTTCTTTTTTAAATTTGTGAACAAGCGCATAAAATAAAAAGGAAGGTGAAACGTTGGTGTGAAGTTAGAGTTTTTACTTAGTAAGAAACTCTTTTTTGGTTGCTAAATTAGTTTTAACTCGTTACTATGTTTATTTGGATAAAAAACTATTTTTTATACTTATTTTTAAATTTTCGATATTTGAAGTGATATA
The DNA here is from genome assembly GCA_034695005.1 of Cryptops parisi. Taxonomy (NCBI): domain Eukaryota; kingdom Metazoa; phylum Arthropoda; class Chilopoda; order Scolopendromorpha; family Cryptopidae; genus Cryptops; species Cryptops parisi. Next base: position 2,033 of record JAQIWH010002563.1, on the reverse strand, counting down.
TCGATGTTTTTTCGATGTTTGAGTGGCATAGAGTGTTTGCAACATTTTATCCGTTGAGATGCCATTCATTAAGTCATCCCATTGGTTGCTTTTATTTTCCTGTATTTGATGGCAAACTTAACTTTCTGTTGATTGTGTTATTGCATCCGTGCGTTTAGAAGGTAAATATAGTAACCTTATGTCATATCAGAGTCATATGTTATTTTTTAATGTCAACAGTTGAAGCAACTGTCATCTTGTCAAGTACGTATAGACTACGCTGCATCTGCATGTGGAAATATTTGTGAGATGTGTTATGTACTTTATGGTCTGGTGATTCACATTTACAAAACTAAGTTATTTATAGGCTTTTTGACATAATGTGAATCATAGCACTGGTTCACAATATGTCAAATGTTCAGTGATGTGATAACAGCAGAAGCTGTGATAGCAATCCCAAATTTAATATCAAAAATTACACAAATATATGTTTTATTGACTGCACTTAAATCTTTTAAACAAACGTATTCTTTCACAGGTTTAATCAAATCTTACTTCAAATCATGAAATGGATGTCAAACAGAAATCTTAAACTTTGCATGTCAACATGTTTCTGCGAAAGAATTATCGGGCGTTGTGGAGGTGTCATTTTCGTCAGCTGTTGCTTCTTGGAATTAGTGGCCTTTTACTCTATACGTTGCTGAGGTTTTATTCAGCGAAAAAGGAAACTTCGTCAACGTATAATTTTTTAAGACGTTCAGCGTCGGAGCCGTTCATGATTTCTATAGACGGTGACGATTCTGTTGATGCTTCCATTACGTCTGTACAATCGCTACTGTCCACTAAAGACTGCCCGTTATGTTTTGGAAAAGTTCAGTGCAAAAACCTAGAGGAGTCATTGACGTTGGAAATGCTGGATCCAGTATCCACAACTCCGCACAAAATTGTCCAGAAAGCGTTGTGGAAATCGAGTGAAAGTGTTCTTGTCAAAACCGTGCCTTTTTCACACATCAAATCATTTGAACATCATTTATGCCAGATGAAAACCCCATTCTATTGCAAACACAACCGAATAACACTAGTCAATCAGTTCCAAGAAGATGTAAGGCTCACAACAAAACATCTCCAGCTGATAAACGAACATGTCGACAGGAACCGTAGCGTAGTTCCGTAAGTAAGGTGTTCATGTACAATATGTCGTAAGTCAGCGTTTCTCAATTAAATTTAGTATGGAACTCTCTTATGTTTTGTACAACATAACTGAACCTTTTAAAATATTTTCAGCATAGCACATAAAATAAACGTTCCGTATCCTACAATATTCGTAATCTTGGACTTTTGATATTTGTGTGGTAAACACACTTGTGTATGGTGCTAGTAGTAGTTGTTAGCTAACGTAAACTGTATCTATGATGTCTATGGGTATGTTGGCTAATTTAGGTTAATTAAAAAATGAGTTGTTTTTTTTATTAAGTTAAATTAGTACCTATTTTCATAGACACAATAGAATACAGTTTAGACGAGTTAAAAACAACTACTAAAGCTACAAGTTTGTTTACCATGCAAACCCAAAGTACCGATATTTTAATGTGTAAAAAATTGATTATTTATTTTTGGTTATATTGTTTCGGGTTTTCAGGAACCCCACTTTGAAAACGCTGTGACATAAGTTATGAATCAGCATGTTTTTTGGCAATATAAGTATTGTGACATGTTAATTGCATTGCAACACTATTAAACATGATAAATCGTTTGTGGGCTTTTTTTGTTGTTGTTGTTGCACAACCAATTTTACTTATGTGGTTTATCAATTATGGAACATTTTCTAAATTAACACATTTATCTTCATGGTTTTTTGTTTTAATTTTTTTTAGGGCTGGCAATTTTAATCGGTTAATCGGTCGATTAACCGATTAAACTATTAATCGCGATTATTTTAATTAGTACCGATTAATTTCGGCAAAATTGTAAAGAGACTACTGTGTATTCCGGCAACATCGGTGCCCAGTGAGCGTGTGTTTAGTTCGGCGGGTTACATTGCTAACAAACTGAGA
>JAQIWH010002562.1:0-23919 GCA_034695005.1 Cryptops parisi | reverse complement strand
AGCCTACAATAGCTTTGCGTGCTCATTGAAATAAACATGAACCGACCATTTAAACTATAAAGCAAAAGCAGTTTTAATCCTAATCAACTAATTCTAATTGACACTCATTATTAATGCATAATAAATTAATACAGTGAATACGAAAAATTGATCAATAAACAGCGACTAACAAAACTATCATTTTAATGCAACTAAGCTGCTTTTTCAGTTCAATTAATAGAAACCCAACATCCGATGAGTGCCTCAACAGATTGACATCATTTTTTCTAAGTCAAAAACCTAATGTGATTAAATAAACTAGCCTACTCTCCTATAACGAATTATAATATTCCATTACACCCTTTTTAAATTATAACTCTTTTTAAATGTGAATATCATTCGCATATGTAATGGTATGGTATAATAACAAACAACATTAAATATTTACATTTACCTTAATCATCATTGTCAGTAGTGATGCTTGTTTAGTCATTGTCAATATTATTGACTCATTAAGCAATGGAACGTTGCAATGACGTCTAGTCATCGACGACGCCTAGGTTTTTCTAGTAAGGTATATGTGTAATCACAATACAATCGTTAATTGTTATTCTACTAATCATAACAAGCCACTACACACCAGCTCGAATGGCAAATTTCTCTAAATCCCATTAAGGTATACCCTTCACATTAGCAAAATTAGCATATAAGCGATTTCCAATTCTATACTCATTAAACATTCAAGACCCATCGGCTTTGCAAATACGTGAGCTAACTAGATGAATTTATTTTACTATTTGAACCGGTGAATAATATCGATATTTATCTACTTTATCTAAATTATTATTAGCTTGTCTTACAGAATCTGAAACTTAGCTACCTTTAAATTATAGCATAAAGAAGTTCTATTTATAGTACACCTATCATCTATCATTTGCTGAAGCGGTATTGTCATGAAAGTTTCGAAGAATCCTTATAATATAAACAATTTATTATAAAAACCCAAAACTTTCATTATACAGGGTGTCCCATTTACAAGTCTCAAATTTGAACATGAATGATAATAAATTAATGTACAGTGTACACGTGTATATGAACTCGTTCTTACTTCTAGGTGTCATGTGGTAGGTGAACAGTCTACGTTTTGAAAAGTTTAAACTTGGAAACAAACGTTTTCGAGCAGCGTTCTCAGCCAGATAGTTAACTAAAATTATACCGTACTACGTTAATATTATATTCTGAAATATTCATTTTAATGATTTCTATATCTTATTAAAATGAACTTTTATGCAACTTTTATGCAGATTGATTTTGTTTGTTATTTTCAAAACGGGGTACTGCGAATTTTTTTTTAAATATCACTATGGTGTCGTAAAATGTTTTGAAATATGGAGAAAAGATGAGGTGGACAAAAAAGGTTGGAAACCACTGTTTTAGAGGCTAGTTCAGTGACTAAAAAGCAAGGCTACGACGTTGTGTGCCTGCTAAGCGACAGCGCTATTTTCACACTTCCTGCTGTCATTACCACCACCTGGCTTGGAGCGCCAAGTTTAAAATTCTTCAAAATATGAACAGTTTATCAATCAAAAGTCACCAAAGGAACATATGCGTTATCCAAGAATCTATTATCGTTTGCTAAAATTAAGGCGCTTCAAATGGAACCTTCATTACATATGCATTTTTATGTATGCAGTAAGCCTACTATACCTACAAAATCTAGTACTTTATACTATTTTTTTAGCAACATGATATATATGTTTGATCTAAACCCGCCTAGATAAAACACCCCACATTTTCTTAAGAAATAATACCACCACTTATAATTTCTAATTTAAATAATATCACAAGTTAATATTACAGAGTAAACTGTTACTTTACTATTGTTTGTAAATATAATAGCAAAATTGCAAAAGTCAAATTAAAAAAGTCACAGGTAAATTGGTATACACTATTGTATTAACTATTTATCTGAAAGAACAATTACTTCCACTTATCAATTACTGTCGTGTATAGCAATGATTAGCCCAAACGTTTTGAATTTACGATTTTGTATTTGTTGCAAATGTTGACTTCGGGTAGGTTTCTCATTTATAATTCACATTTAATTTTTTTGTGAAATAATACACAGTAATAGAAAAAAAAAGATAAACAAAAAACACAAAAAAGACGTTATTTAAAAATACAATAAAAAATATAAACATTTTAATTTTATTTAAAAAAAAATGAAATAAACATGAACATTCATAAGTTTGAATACCGAACTCGGGTCACGAGTCACACAGCCAGGTCAAATACGAGCACCTAGCACCATATAATAAGTTTTATTAGAATAAAACGTATTAACTAATAACTAGTTAAATGATGTTTTTTTTCCTTCTTTTTGAGAAAAAGTATAAAAGATTTACCGACATCCTTTGAATACAACGTGTCGGTCTTTCGATTGTTTATCCCCATGAAGTCCTATTATAACATTACGTAAACTTTCTTCTTGAAAGGCAAGTTTGGAGTCAGTGAACTTTCTCTGAAACGTGACAGGCTCAAAATAATCTACAGTCATTGCCAACTGTTATATTTTGCACCACACTGAATCTTACATCATTGGACATAGTTTCACTTTCCACTTCAATCTACCACATAGTATTTTCCCTGTATCAGCAAAATGTTTAAATCTAAAATACGCGAAAACTTCCAACATTAAGCAGTCTTCACAACACACAAACTTCAGACTTTTCTTCACTTTAACACAAATTTGAGTGTTTTTTTTTAATGTTAATATTACATGATAATAATTTAAAATACCATTTTAAACAAAATGATTCATCCGGCAATGTCGATATATTATATTTGATGAATAATTTTTCTTTCCAAAATTATATTTTGAAACAATTTTAGACTTTAACTTGAGTCATTTTGTTATGAAATGCCAAAAAAAGTTATTGTTTTTACTAAATATTTTTTAAATAACGAATTCCTATATACAATTAATTTCACAAGAACTTAGATTTAATAAAAATTTAAAATGTTTTGATAAAAATAAATTTTCTGAAATTTACGAAATTATAAAAATAAAAACGAAACAATCAACCACTTGAGTTGATGAAAACTCATTGACATTTTCCTATTTTTTTTTAGGGGGGGGGGTTAACATGTTTTGCATTTGTTCTACCCAATTAGTAAAAACTAATTTTGTAATTAGTAATTTAAAAAAAAAATTGTATTTCGTGTTTACTGGGTTTAGGTACTAAATGGTGAAAATTTGAAGAAAAAAATTGGGTGCAAGAGAATCACTAATAGTGTGAGTATGACGTTAAATGCGAATTATACAAAATGACGTCATCAAATCACAGCCTGTGAACTGCATCAGATATAAAGTGACACTGTTATTCGATGACATTTTTGTTTTCGTTTAATCTAAATAAATTGGTGATAGATGTAACGCAAACGCTTAATTAATCATGTTATCGCAAAACATACTGCGCACATATGTCAGTTTTTTTGGAAAAAAAATATTTAAAAAACAAACAAGTGTATACCTCGTCTTCTGGGGTCATGTGTTGCATTTTCAACATACTTATGTTTCTATGTAGTAACTTGAACTTCTAGTTATCTTTAACTCGAATTTTTTCACTCACTGTCTTTCATTTCATTTTTTATAAGAAGTGTAATATGCTTGTTGACAAACAGCGCAACCATTAAAAGAGCATGCGACTTGGCAAATCAGCTGCAAAGTTTAGTTATCGATTAGTATTTATTTAATTCGAACAAAAAAAATTTAATTATTTGACTAATTTTTTAATTTTATCGTTTTAAAAAGGATAATACTAAAATAATTGAATAGAACAATAAAGTAAGTAGATACGAAACAACGGCTGAAGAATAGTCGGCTTGAATTACATTCCCTCCAGATGCACAGTCTTTGCACAGACTGTGACAGTCAACAACACCAATTCAAACACAATGGCGGTTTCGAGCGAATGTTTAGACTTTGAGTCTGAAAATTTCGATCCATTACTAGCGTTACAAACACCTGACGTTGTTGTTCCCCATGAAAATGCTAGAATATTTAATAATCTGGACGAATATGCCAGAAATATAAATTCACCAGATGAAACGACTTTAAAAAGGACCAGGGAAAGAAAACTTCGCAAGGTAACTATACAAGCCAACCAAAAAAAAACATCGATGAACGTCATACTTTAATGGTACTTTGTAATGGGAAATAAAATCTACAGCTATTGAAAATACACGTTAAATGATTGCAGATATACAATAACAAAAGTAGTTAATAACCTAGTTAAGAATAACAAATAAATGATGACACTCGATAATGCTATTTAGCAACCTCTGTGGTAATGTGACGTCATAAAAAGTACACTGTATGTAAAAAAAAAACAACCAAAAACATGCGAACAACTTATATTAAAAATAAATAATAAAAATAAACAATAAATATTAAAAATAATAATAAAAAAAAGGTGACACTCAATAATGTTATTTAGTAACCCGTTTTTGTCATTCGGTGACAAAAACGAATTATCAAAAATATACAAAAGCTTTTTTATTATTTATGACTTAAAATTTTCGTTTAAAAACCAAATAATACAAGTACTGTAGATTCTATGTAAAAAAATAAATATACTAATTTTTATATATGTGTGTGATATATAAATAGCTATTAAGCTTAATATAAAGAAAAATGTGCCTATTCACGAGAATTAGCTAACCAATAGACAACCAATAAAAAACTATGGAAGCTTACTAAAGTATAAAACAATACTTTAGTATATATTTAAGAGTTTCTTTGATTTTACAGGAAAAAAATGTTAACATAAGCTAACAAACAATGTTTACTATTATTTAATTTCTAATAATAACTACTTAAAAATTGCAAACATTTCGTTAAAAAATTGTAACAGGTGTATACTAAATCAAACTAATGTTTAATTTAGTTAAAACATTAAACTATCGGCATGCCACCTTTCTAATGAACCTACAGATTTAGCAAGCAACATCTGTTTCATTAAACACTTGGAACCCAAATTGGTCTAATTTTATCTATTATAATGACATGTTTATCTGAGTAAGAAAGCATTGCAATGGTGTTTTATTCTAGACACTGATTGAAGAACGAAGAGAAAGATTAGCAGCTATGGTAGTCCACAAATCTGTAACGAAACCAAGTGATGCACCACCACAGCCAAAAATAAAAACCATATTTTCGTTCATGGAAGGCATTCCTGAAAAAGGACCCTTCGGTATGTTGTATCGGTGTATTCAGGAAAAAAGGAAAATAAAGGTACATTTCAAATACAGACGATGGAACATATGCAGTATATAACGGAATTATATTGAAATGATAGTCTCCTCAATCTGATTCTGAAATGATTTTTTTGAAGGTTTGGACTCGCAATTACAAACATGTACGAGGTATCTGCACCGGTTACTTAACAGTGTTCGACAAACATTGGAACATGGCATTAACTGACGTGGATGAGACGTTTATTCATCAAAGAAAGAAAAAAGTGCCTTTTTTGGCCAAAGTTGCAATTGATTCATCTACGGATTGCAAACTTCTGGCACCCAGCAGTAACGTGATAGAAGAGTTCTATACGAGTGAAAAAGACGAAAGTGATGGGGTGAAATCCAAACTGGAGGAGACCATGCAAGTTACAGAATCGTTATCGGATTTAGCTGTCAGAGATGCAGAAACAGAACAGATAAATCAAGAGCTGACAGAATCACAAACTTTGGAAATCAGCGAGCAAAATGCAGAAAAACAATCGAAGCAACTGGTTGGGTTGGGAAAATGGATACCCATTAAAAGTGCTGATGAAAAGACAAAACCTAAGCCGAGTTGCATCAAATGCAAAGGAATAAAATGCTTGTGTCCTGTAGCGAATCGTTTCTCAGACAGATGTCATGTACCATCAGAATGCACGTCATCCAATCGCAAAATTCAAACATACCAAAGGCATGTTAACCAGTTGTTTATTAGAGGAGAGAATGTTGTATTAGTTTCATTGGAATCTTGATGTTTTTCTCAAAATCAATCTACTCGTATCATTTTGATATCTGAAATACACACAAACTCGGGCGTTGCCCGAACCTCAATATTCTCCGATTGAAAATGCCAAAGTGTACATGCATTAAAGTAATTTTATGCTTAGATTTGTCTGCGCAAGATGTATAGTATAAGTATATATTGTTATGTAAATCTTAATTCAAGATTGAAATACTGTATTTTTGTAATATTTTAAGGTTGCAAAGATCATGTACGTGTAATATGTATTGCTGCACATTCGCATATTTTGTTACTGGAAATGATGGATATGTAAAAGTTTAAATAAATTTAAAGTAAATGACATTGGTGCCTTGCACAATAGTGCAGTCATTATTGCTAGGTTATGTAGGTTACAGTTAGTTGTCGATTTAGCAGTGTCCGAAAGGTAATTAATCTTTCCAAAGTGTGGTTTTCAAATAAATCATTGCTCCAGATCACTGTAATTGATTATGATTGATAAGCGATCTAAATTGATCACTATTGGACCGTGTGATAAATCTGAAATGAATTTTGCCTGATTTTGGAGCTTTTAAACTTCACACAAATTCGAATTTTATCAAAAATAGTAAAATGCATTATTGCTAGATACAAATTTACTTCACCCTAAATGTAAATATTTTTGTACTTTTAATGGTCTCACAATTTGAGATTATTCTAGAAAATAATACAGATTTGTACATTGATACAAATTTATGTAAAATTAAACTAAAATTGCACAGATCCATAGATGCATTTGGAAGCATGTTACTAGATAAAACTAGGTCTATGATTGGCAGATGTGATTAATGCTAATCCATTTGTAACACTATAAGTGTATGTAAGTCAACTTTGTTTTTGTTTTATTCATTATTTATGAGTTATTTAATGGTATGATGGAACAATCTGCTCAGCAGATGGAAACATTAAATCCCTTTGCATTTCCCATTAGTGAAATCCATAGCATTACCCAGTGGCCAGCAAAAGGCGACATGCTCATTAGCGGAACTCCTTTATCACACTGCCAAACATAACTCGTGTTTCTTATACAATTTTTTTCTTTTTTCTTTCTTAATGCCACTAGGTACAGTACACTAGAATAATTATGACCTGAGCATGAAATGTAAAGATGGCTGGTTGGTGAAATGGACTGAGTAGTTTGGAATGTTGTACAATGCTTCGTAACAATTATATAACACTATGTAACATTTGTACCTTCTTTATATACATATTAATTATCAATATATTATGTATCTTGATTACATTTTGTTTTTCTTACTGTAAAAGTATTTTCTTAATACAAATCAAACAGGCTAAATGTTCATTACTTCCCTTACATCTTCACTGACTGGTAGACTTTACACCTGCAAGTCTACCTGCCAGGGGATGGTAAGGGAAATTTATTTGTAATTAATTTTAGTTTAGTTTGATTTTTAATATGTGGGTGGGGAAGTCTAGTATTTTGTTATCAACAGATTAAAAGGAAGGCATCTTCAGCGTTTGTTTTTACTACAGGTTTTGATTATCAAATTATAATGGGGCACTTTGAACCTCCATACAAAGAACATTTTTTTATGGAGAGATTGGTGATCTCTCTCAATGTTAATATTTTTCAAAAATGGGTTAAAAAATTAATTTCTCAGGTTTACTGTATTACAACTTGATATGTTATATGCGTTCACTTTTAGTAGTGTATTGTGGACAGGCTTTTTTCTCACACTTCTGGGCATACGGTAGGGTCAATGGCCACAGCAATCGTTTGCGGCCAAGTTGGATGACCAGAGAAATGAGAACATGTCCCGTATAATAAAGCGGGCTACAGCCAGTACGAGTTGTTCCTAGCCATTTCCTCCACTATTACCAACTAGTGTAGGTGGGTTATACAGTAGGAGGTTAAGATTGAGAAATTAAGAGACTGCCTTTTTCTTTTTTTACATGATTTTCAGTTCCCTTACAAATAATTGTGTTTTTAAAGCAATCCGTATAACATTGAAAAGAAAAATGCTATGTTAATTTGATTAATGGTTTTTCACGCACAGGGTTGGTATTAACAAGTTTTAGTCATAATTGGCAAAAAAGCACACGAAAGACACAATTTCGAAAAAAACGCGTGAACTTGCTGTCTATGGGCTACTACACATTTCTTGCACTAATGTCTTTGCAAATATTGCTGTTTTGTTCAAAATTATGTGTTAGGAAGGTAGAATTGCACCTAACACATTCGAAAATGCTTCTAGGTCATTTTTTACGAAAATGTTACTTAACACCCTTTTACACCAGGTCCCTTCAATTACTGTACAATAATCCACAAGTGTATATAACATTGAGTGAAAAAGAGAACTGCTAGGATATATGTAGGGTATATTACCCTGGTATAGGATATATAGAGTATGTGTGTTTTAGTATTACGTATTTGATTGATATTTGAAAGTCTTAAATGAGGTTTTCCAGAAAAAGTATTTATAAATAGTATGAAGTTGTTGTAACCAGTATAGTGGATATGTAAGACTTTGAAGATCTAGGTACCTTACGAGTACAATATTAATATTGGATATATAGGCTACATGTACTGTAAAATGATAACCTGTTTAGACTTTGGGAAGCAACTTGGACATTAATTTGAACATATTTTTTCCCTATTCTTTGACCCGTGTTCTGCCTCTTTGCTTCATCAATCTTTATATAATCTTGTACATTGTTCTTTTCTGGTCAGCGCTAAAATGTGCACTAAATTTTTGGTAGCTTACTTGTTTGTTGAAGAAAATACAATACCACCGCTTTAATTAAAATGATCGATTACGATAATGTGGAAGTGCAGTTAAAGGTGATGCGTAAACTTTGCTAAACTCGTTTTCACTTTAACTTCAAAGTTGCAGGATGTGACCATTAATGTTTGAAATGCTCGTTATTTGAAGTGAAATTAGACTGAAACGTAATTTCCAGAATGACACTGGAATTCATAGAACAAGTGTCATGCTGAAAAGCCCAATCCAAAACGCTTTTTTTTTTAAAAAAACTTTCACTGCAATACACGAAAATCCAAGCTTCTAACAATAATGCTATATAAAAAGTATGAATATATTTTCGAAAAACATTCTGTTCCAATGAAATATTGAAAAGATGACATACACTCGGTTTCAGTGTCAACTTCAATAGCAAAATTTTCAGGTCATACAACAATTGAGGAGGGGGTCGGAGGAAAAACGGTGTAAAGGCACACGTATGCTATTATTCGTTTTTTAAAAAAAATTGAATCGTTTTAGACCATTCTTTTACGACGTAACTCCAAAAATGTCGTTTTGAGAAAAAGAGCAAAAATTGAATTTTATATTAATTTGCACTTTTGGAGTTTTTGAAGCAAAAATATGGAACAGTACTGTGAATCTTTAATATCTTGTGAATCTTTAATTTGTTGTAATATCTTTCTTTTTGTCGTTTGATATCCTTGTCTGTGAAACAGTGGAAAAAGTACTGATATTTAGAACAACCTTATAGTGTGCTTTCATTTTAAAGTTAGCCTTCTAATTCAGGCCTGTCAACTAAAATTAACAATTTTTGTTTTAGAAAGCATATTAATTTTCTTTGGATAAATATACAGTTGACAGGAATTTCTTTTTAATGTGTAGAGACCAGAAAATTTTGCCCTTCTTTTCAAAACTACATTTTTTAGAGACCTTGTTTTTCCACCCACTTCTCCAATTGCAATGCTGATAAGCCTCATCCCAAACTTTTTAAAGACCATTTTACTGCAATGCACGAAAGTCCAAAGCAATTTACCACTAAAACATATTACAGTAATATGTTTCATACGTTGTTTCTAATGGTTTAATTTCAATCACACTTTGCATTCAATAACACTCAATAACATACTGTATAGACATTTTCCGTAATTTCTTTTCAATTTTATACAGAAATATTTTAAAAAAAAATTCTCTTACCTCAGCAAGGTTTCCAATTCATAGTCGACTAGCCTTTCGCCACCGTGATCTGTGAAAGCAAATAAAAAAGATTAAATACTATATCATGCTGCTTTTTTTAATAAAACTTTCTTTCTGAAAAGTGAATTAGTATATAAAAAAAGATGCAGGACAAGAAAAAAAAATTCTATTTCAATAGCAATAGTATCTTAAATCAGTGTGCAATGGACTGTATACTATATAAACTATTTTTTGCTTATTTTGAAACAACGTGACACTGGAAACTATAAATTTAAAAAAAAAAGTGTTAATTTTAAAAACACCTTAAATTTGTTAACTTTTTCTAATAGGACGTTAAAGCTGTCTAATATTCCTTCATTTAGCTGTAAGGGAAACTCTTGTACCTTGGGACGTCTTGTACCTAGGGACATGGCCCTAATAATTCCATCCGTTGAAAATACTAAACACCAACCTTATAGTGTTATGCTCATTGAGTAGTGTAGTAGAGGCAATAGAAGTATGCTCATCCACTATGTTTAGTTCAACGCAATCGGCCGAAGTATTTGGTTTGACTCTTGGATGTAATGATAGTGTATTATGAAGCCTACAGTATGACTAGGTTCAAAGTACAAATGCAGTAATATTTTAAGTAATACCACATGTTGAAGTTTAGGCTATATTTTGTACCTTGGGTCACAGATTCATTTTGTACCTTGGGACATGTCTCAAACAGTGATAAACGAGATGCTCAAGTCCCAAGCCTTGATAAAGATGATGGTCCTTGCTTTTTTAAGCCTCTGGATGAGGATGTCACCAGCAGCACATCTTTGCTGCTGGTGACAAATCTGATGAACACGAGTCCCTGTCATCTTCACTATTTTGAAGAACTTGATAGTACTTTATACGAAATATGATTTGATACGAAACATACTTATAATAAGTAAACAATAATATAATTTAGAACAATGCATACACCCAAACAGCATTAAATAAGTCAATGAACTAAACATGTTCAGGGGGGGGGGGTTAGACCACCTAAAAAAACCACCCCCATATATTCGTCAGTGGTTGCATTATACAATATAGCAAGTAATAGTTATCCAAATCAACAGTTCATTCTGTTAATTGTAGGTAGGCCTACTTGCTTCATGGCAATCTGAATGATTGAAAATATTACATTTTCAAGTTGTTGATATTCTGAACAACATGAAGTTGCAAATGTGGTGCAAACATACTTAAGAGCCCCAAGTAGAATATGCAAGTTTGAAAAAAAAAACCTGTACACATGAACAGTATATCGCAGTTAAAATGCAGAAGACTTAGAATCTCACAGGACACACAAAAATGGAATAAGACACGCCATTCATACTGATGTGGACTAGACATCAACTTGATGATTTGGAGGGCTATTTTCAGAATCCAGCCAACTAATAAACAAACAAACTAACAAGGGATGTTTTCCCCCCAATATTTTGCCAAAAGCAAGATAGGTGTGGCATACGCATCAATGTGGCGGCCAAAAGCACGAGTTCTGACCTCTGCATCATTTCATCCATGGAACCCCAGGTGAATAACCTCTTTGACCTACCACTGAGGGGTCTTTAAGGGTAGGGTAGTTTCGCCACCATGGTTTTAAACCGAAACAACTTTCTAGTGAAAAAAATATTATCCCTCTCTTTTAGCTATTGGCAGCAAAGACAGACACATTCACTCTCCAACCCTTCCAGAAAAAAAAGGAGTAAAAAAATGAAACGAGGCTAATATCAATTTCATGAGGTGTCATCACAACTTTTTCATGCTCTTCACATAAGATTTCGCCAGCTAATCTATCAATTGCAACGTTTATATAGGCCTATATATATTTTTTACCCTTGGGTTGGGGGTAATCTCTGTTGTGCTCTATCGACTCATTGAAACCATCCCTGCTGACAGTACAAGTTTACTACAAGGTTTATTCGTATATTAACAATTTTTTTCTAACTTTTTGTTTTGCTTAGCACGAAGAAAATATCGCAAGGACGAAAAAAAATATTTCTATTCACCACTACCAACAAATAAAAACTACCATTGAAATTAGGGTTTTTTTTTATAAAAGGAAACCAGAAAGAAACCCCTCCAAGAGAACAACCTGTCGTTTTTAAGTTCATTCACCTTTTTCGACGTCTGTTCGTGTGGTATAATAAAGAACAAGACGAGAACGATAAAGAATGGAGTAAATAAAATTTCAGACATTCAATTATCCTGAAAACAAATGTTTCTGACACCAACTAACCTCTGTTCAGCCAACACTCAACGTTTCAATACCCACCAAACACTATTAAAATACAGTTGTTCCAATCTAGCCATGCTACTACACCCGAACAGTTACCCAGCAAAGAAACCATTGTAACTGAATCTTCTAAATGCTTTCAAATAAACTGAACTAGCATATGATTGCATAACACAAAGTTTATATCAACCATTGATTTGAATGAACACTATTGATGTTTCAATACATGGTTGAACGTCTCTGTAATGTAATAGTCACAGATGTGATTAATTACCAACCACAGGCGTTGTTTCCATATCAATCATGTTGAATGGTATTCTAGCACAGCAAGCATGGATGAATGTTATTTAAACAACTAGTAGGTAACCAGTGCTGTAGCGTGGAAAGATCATGGTTATAATATTAAGCTCATTTATTAATATTTATATTTATATTTGTGTTGTTATTACAGGTATCCAGATTTATTTACCTGTGAGTTTATCTATCTGTTTGAAAAGCTTGAAATCTACGGGAAGGTATACGTCACTGTTGCCATAACGACACAATTATAAACAGCGAGATTAAATACAATTATAACAATGAGCTGCCTAAGTACCTAACATACATGATTTTGTTGGCTTCTGACATTCTAACAGTATTAATAACAGTTAATATCTAACAAAACAGACACGTGAACAGTACATAATTTTAAATAAAATTACTACAATGATCTGCTACTCTACTATCCTGGGTATATATTTCCGTGAGAGTTGTGTATGTTACCATGACAACACGAATGTAAACAATTCCTTAGCAACCATTGTTGAACGTTTTCATAATTGTTGACCTTGTTTCCGTAGCAACCATAGTTATATGTTTTTCACGTAATGCAATGCATTGAAAAATTTTATTAGCAGTTTACAAGACTGGGTTAAAAGCTAAAGGGTATAAGTTCACTATTATGCTGTGTACTCTAAAATTGTACAAGCCATCAATCTACTGCTTATTTGGATCATAAATTATGCTAAACTGACCAGGAAAAATGGTATGTTATTTTTAAATAACGTAACAAGTTGTTGTTTTTTTTAATGTAACTTTTTTTTTTGGCAAAAGTTGAAACGCTAACAACTTCATTCATGTAAATCTATTAAAAGTAAAATTTCCGTTGCAGTAGGAAAAGTGAAAACGGAACGTGTAAAAAAAAATATGAAGAAAATTAACAACTCAATTGAATGGATAAAAAGAGTGGAAAAGGGGAAAAATTATCATTATTATTATTATTATTATTAAACCGGTTATTTTTGTCGCTTTAGGGATAAGGATATAAAAGTGTAAAGGAAACTATAATCTTATAAAAAAAAGTGAACAGCGAAAGTATGTCAATTTGCATGTTTGTTTGTTTGCTGTTTTTATATATTAAAAAATCATGTTACCAATTTTGCTGAACAAAACATTTTTTTGCTTATTCCAGAACCCCTTTTTTCACTTGTCTAGACATACAACATTTTTCTTCAAACATGCCAAACATATATCCTGTTGACACGAAAAGGTGAAAAATGTAAATAAATCATATTAGATTTGTCTTAGAACAATATGAACAAACGTTTGAAGACTTTCTCTGTAAACAGCAGTAAACCCACATTTCACTCGAATTTTAGGTTAATACAAAAATTCAGGGGGGTCATTGTCACTAGCTCAAAGCAACTTTTTAGGCGTAACCTACAAAAGCAAAACAAGTACAAAAGAGAGACTAATTGAAAAAAATAAATAAAATATAATCTAATGAAAAGAGTGCAATGAGGTCTAAATAACAATTTGCGGGTCAAGAAAAACGATAATCATTTTGGCTAGCAAAAGTTTTAAAATCATCAGCTTTAACCTTTTTCTCTTCAAATCACAACATTAGTGATGGCGATAATGAGCAACATTAATAATATCAACATCATTGAAATAAAAGGTTAGCTAGCTTGGCTCTTCCGTGTTGTAAGAATAGGGCCAAGAGAATATTCTTTGTAGGTAAATGTACGGAAAAGATGATAGTTGATATAGGTCCTGTGTTTTCATACAATACTTTTATATAATATTACTAATATTTTTATGTTATATCACATACATACACGTAGTTTATTTATAAATTAATTACATTGAAGAAAACTTAAGCACCGTACAGTTCTGTACAATTCACATAGAAATACTTGCTACGCTTCTAGAAGCAAAACACTCTTCCCGAAGAGTCCCAATATAAAAAGAACCCTTTTCACTCTTCTTTCCCTCTCACTCATTGATACTATCTCATCCGACCTTGCCAAGAAGCTGGTTCTCAATCTTTGAAGAACCCATGAAAAGCGAGTTCAAGGGCAGAGTGCAACAACACTTTAGCAATGTCTAAAAAAAGATAGGGGTAGTGGTAATCACAAAGAAAAAAAGGATGCTGCCTAATCATTGAAAAGGGGTAGTTTGGAAGTAAAAAAAAAGAAAGCTGAGTATATAACAGTGGTAAATTTTCACAGTACGAGTACGTCTAAAGCTTTCGGTTTTTTTCATCTGTCTGAGGTGGGAATAAAAATCCATCAAAGTCATTCAAGTTGACAAAAGAAGACTTGCATCCAACGTTAAGTCCGGTATTTTTTTTTACGTCTATTTTGCTGGAAGAACATACTAACTGCTGGAGCATGAAACCTAACACGTCCAAAGAGCACGTGGCGGCATTTTTCCAACAGCTGAAGGAGCCATTGTTCCTATTCTAACAATCTATCTTCTCTTCGTCATGTCTTTTGAACAGGCAGCTGAAGGATGATCTTCACTTCATAATGTGTTCAGATGATATTGAAAGTGCAAAGATACCAATGAACATATATCCCAGCTGATCGAAACTTCCAAATGATGATGCAAGATCCTCATCATTCTCGAATGCTAAGAAGCATTGCCGGTAAATAGGGAGTTCAAAGCATGCTTTCACAAATTGGGAAAAACATGTACAAATAGGCACAACTTCCTGAGTAAAAGACCCT
This sequence comes from Cryptops parisi, assembly GCA_034695005.1. Taxonomy (NCBI): domain Eukaryota; kingdom Metazoa; phylum Arthropoda; class Chilopoda; order Scolopendromorpha; family Cryptopidae; genus Cryptops; species Cryptops parisi. Next base: position 8,727 of record JAQIWH010002562.1, on the reverse strand, counting down.
TCTCAGGTGTCACCTTTTATGTTAAGTACATAACATGTGATGTGTAGAGTCTATGTATAGAAACAGACACACCTTATAGTAGGATAAGCAGGAAGTAAAGCAGGCTTATGAGTATAACTACACGTATATAATATACAGTATATCTAAACATACACAAAATACAGGAAGCTTCAGGCTAGTGATAGTAAACAATTAAAAAGACCAAGAATGTATTAAAAATAAAATTGGAAAGTTCGAAATTCCAACAAAATAAAAACAAACAAACTAAATGTCACATTAACCAACAGTAAGATGTGACATGATATTAAATCTCAAATTACAAAGAGCACGTTATGTGATTTCTCCACGCAATAAAATTCGTGAAATAATTTCTCGTAAAATCATAATAGAAAAATCAGACAGAATATTAACCGAGAATTGTGATAAACATAAACGACACATTCCTGGTCATGTCACGAGTCGTTGTAGTAACGAGAAATGCTCAAAGCATGACTTAGTATGTGTGACTTTGGTATGCACGGTAACCATAAAGATTAAAAAATCATGTATATACAACTAGAAATACCAAAAATAACGCCACATGACACAGAAGTAAGTAGTGTGTGACATGTATGAATACTAAAATACTGGCTAGATCAAGGGGCAAAAAAACAAAAACAAAAAAATACAACAAAAATATGATTCCAGCTGATTCACTTGAGTTTGACATGCTCGATTGGAACCGAAACGTCAACAGAAATTTTCGACCCACCCTTATGGCATTGATCCAAAGACAACTTAACGGCTACGGGAGCTATTTAAAAAGCTCTCTTTAGCAGCACAAATCACTTCCAACATGGAGAGAACCCGCGTAACCCAACACCACATAAAACACTGTGCAAAAAAGATGTGTTCTCACCCTTTAAAAGAAGACGGCGGAAGAGGACGATTTTTTAGTAGCACTGAGGCAGGTGTGTGTGTGGTAGGCCATAGCAATTTCCGCGTCCAACTATCACACACCATCAGGGGAACGTTTTTCTTCTCTGCTACTTTGGGGGTTTTTAGTTCCTATTTGTGGGTTCTCGGTACTGAGCTCAGCTTGCATGTGTGTGTGTGCTTTTCTCTCTCGTTCAAACAAGGTGAAACTGGATGGTGGGGGAAAGTTCCTCTCCGGTCGGGCATTGACCTTGTCTTTTACCCCTCAAGTTTTTCTGCCCCTAGACCCCACCATCAGAACTCCACCTTCCCCCTCTTTGGTTGAGAACCTCGCCACCAGCAACAAGTAGAAAACTACAAGGCAATTCCCCAGGTTGACAAACTCGCGCGAACAATGCCTTCGCTTGTTACACCAGATACCGAATGATGATGATGTTGGAAAATAATAAAAATGCAACTTTCTTTTCATAACTGCTAAGCTTAATATCTAGCAACAAAAAAAAGACACCCATGTAGTAAAAAATGTTGCCACCCAGCAATAAAATCAACAATGCCACCACACAGTAAAAAATGTATTTACTGGATACATCAAGAAATGTTTATAATATTTTAAAATACGTGGCAGTTATAAAACAAGGACATTAAAATGGTTTTTATGAATATGCTTTATTTTCGATCTCTGCAATTTTGTTACATTGGACTTATGCGAATTTTGAATTATGCGGTTCTCACTTTATGCAATTTTTTGATAACATTGGACTATGAAGTACATTTTAATAAACACCTGTAGATGACAGCGTTCAATTTTCAGCTCAATCACAAGTGAAGCTAATATAAATTGTATAATCAAGTGAAATCAGACTTGCTGTATTAAGAACACTAAATAAATTAACGTTAAACATCAAAGTTTAAATTTCTCAGGTAATCTATAAAGTTTCTGCAATCTCAATGCTAGTTTGATAACTGCTAATATCTAACCGAAAAAAAAGAACCACCCATGTAGTAAAAACGTCATTACCCACCCATAAACCTAACAATGTTACCACAACCAACAATGTATTTACTGGACACATCAAGAATTTATATAATATTTTTGAAATCATATAGTTATACGGTATGCAGTATATAGAATGAAGGATTAGACTCAAATGTAATAAACACTAAACAAAATTAATGCTAAACCTGAAAGTCGAATATATTAACTATTACTCGTAATAAATACAATTTTTTATCAAGCAAAAATAATCGTTCTACCTTGAAAAACCTGAACAGTAATTATTAACCATTCAAACTGTATTGTGACTTTTGCACCACCCTGTAAAATTTTAGTTAGTATAGTAGGTTTTTTATCACGTATTTCTCAAGTTTGCTCTATAAAAACTAGCATCGAAAAATAAAAAAAATAAAAGTTATTTAGTTCAGACTAGTATAACTCGTGCCACCCTGTACATTACAACAACAATATCACATTCTCGAAAGCACAGCTCAATGAGAAAGCTACGTTCGCTATGTAACACCTTCATCATCGTTATATTCAAGAGATCACAGAATGTATTTAACCTGAACGATCAGTCGACGTTGCTTCCGTCATACCACATTTCTAATTAATTAACTAATTAATATTATCATGCTAATTCACTTGCATTACATGTTGTAAGGTCATGCCTATGCATGACAAACTCCCCATAAAAAATTTTTTTTTTTTATTATTGGAATAAAGTTTCTAATACAATTTTGGAGCATTGACTTCCACCAGTTTAGTTTTGTTTTCGATTTAGAGTGATACAAAAAAATCATTTGCAATACACAGTAATCGTTCATGATTCGAGAGTAGATCATCCTATACAATAAAATATTGTCGTAACAGCTCTATTGATTCAATAGAAAGCACATTGAGTTATTATGTTCTTCTCTCAATGTTAAAACACTGAATCTTTATATCTATAAAGAACAGTCGTTTGTTTGTTCACCATCGTACAAACTATATTTTTCATTACATTATAATTTTCATTCAAATGACTTGAAATTTGGTATTTGCTACATCTTATTCCCAGTTACGTTAAGAAATGATAGAAGTTTTATTAGGAAAACGACAAACCAGTTTTTTGCCCCTCCCCCTAATGGTAACTTCTGCACGTAACAAATTTGAACTAAATTGGTGAATATTATTTATTTTAAGCGAAACGTCACTTTTTGCCTGACACTTATTGCAATTTCATACCTTGTATTGCTCAATAAAATGTATTGTATATGAAGACACTTAACAGTAGCCGACATTACTTATATGCTATTAGCCACTAACGATATGTCACTCTGCTTTCAGGTGGGTAGGTATTTGGAGTTTATGTGGGCACCCTACCACTCTCATATTACCGTATATACTCATGTAATATACGCTATCACGTAAAAGACGATCCACGATTTTTGACCATAAACATCGACCGAAAAATCAGTAATTTTTTATATATCACATGTAAAAGTCCACCTATAACTTTCTTGCAGCCTTGCGGGTAGGGTATTGTACTTCATATACATAATAATCAAGTAGATAGCAATGAAATATCGCACAAGCAAACTTATTACTTCTATAAGTGTAGAAGTAATCTTGGCACAAGTAACAGTTCTATAGTTCAGCGATTTTGAACTCTCTCCAACATCTTGTGTAAACAACAACTTTTTTTAATGATATTTTGGTTTATACACCTTCCTTAATTGGTTTATAAATCAATCGGGCTTCTACTGATTAAATTTTGGGCTCAAATTAAAGCATAAATTTCAGCCCCTCAAATGTAGTATCTTCACGTAATTGTCGATTCCACAAATTTAACCTTAAAATGGTCTAAAACAAAATCGACTTATTTTTATTTGTTTGTTTCAAGAAAATACATAAATCAGTAGTAAACATTTCATTACTAATAATGAAGCTGGCAATTGAACGTCTTAAAACCTTTGATACAAATGCCTAAAGCGAATTTGACACGAGTGTATAGGTAATTCCCAGGGTCTTTCGCTGATGACATAAATAAAACATAATGTAATATTATTATAAATCCTATTGTCAGCGGCAATAAAACGTACAGCGAACAATCTAAGTGAACAATAAACTAAAAAATGAGTTCTTTGCTATTAACTCGACACATAGTGAACCATGTTACATAACCATAATCTGAAACTTTGATTTCATGAGAGGTCATAACAGAGATGAGCCATTACAATTCGTTTAGGAATTCCAGGTATTTGGCATTCCACAGTATCACCGCCACCTTTAAAAAAATCTCTGGGTTGGCTAGTAACATGTACACTGTCTTTGCTAGAGTACCTCTATCCACTCTTCTTCATACATCAAGCTTATCCTGGAAAAAGAAAGCGAAAAGAAAAAGCCCAGAACGGGAAAACTTCTATTTCTCATAGTCATAAGCAACAGGTAAGGGGGTTCTGTGACCCCTTCTGTTTTCTCCCTCGATGACCTTTCTTTCCCACACCCTCGCCCGTTGTTATTGTTCAGGGTGGGTTATCCATGAACCTTATTCTGTATACAATGAACTTCTAAAATCATCTTCATATATTTTCATACACGTGTTAATTTGATATTTAAGAAGTGTCGAGAAAGTTCTCTATTGCATGATTTTATACAGTATTTTTGTATATTTTGTTTGTTGTATTACAGTTGTTTTTTTCTTCCGCGCATTGTACAGCTCTATGGTATAAGTGGGAGGGGGTCAATGAACTCTTTGCATTTCGAAAAAACGATGGAGAAAAATGATAATTACATTCGATGATTGTAAAAAAAAAAATAAATATGTAATTTACTATTCAAACATATGCCAGTCTTGATTTTTATTATTTACTTCTTTGAAGATAAAAAAAAGATTTTTTTTTTTTTAATGTGTTCTATGTCATAATCGATTTTCACGTTAAATGAGATACCAAATGTCATTACAAAAAAAATGTAATAAAAAATAACCACACCTTAATGATACTACATTATTACATTATTTTACATACTTGTATGTATGTATATATACTATACACGTGAAAAAAAATGAAAATTCCAGGTCTGGTCTAACCCTCAATTATGAAGACGTTTTCTACAAAATCCTAGTCTAGCGTATTAATTAGAACTATAGTACCTTTATGACGGATTATTTCCATAGAAAGCTATGTTTTGTCTACAAATTTTAATATTGACATATACTAGTAATCTCATCATGTTGTGTTAAAGTAACCACCTTTAGTGGTCTCTTAAACAATCAATACCTCACCTACCTTGTACAAAATTGGTGTTTTTGAAGTCAATTTACTAGTTACTTAATACAATATAGAGAGTGACCTAATGGTAGATATACACTTTGAACATAACATACTTATAATGTACACCTACTTTGAGCCACCCTGTGTAGTGAAAAGTTACAAGTTACTGTACAGAGAAATCGGTCGAGACGCTATTCGCGTGATGTCCGAACAAATGGCAGAAAAAAACATTTTAATTCAGAAAGAATTCAAATTTTATTTGAATTTCTTTACAAATCGAGTGATATACTGTACTTGAATAACTTGATAGACAATTATATAGGGTGATTTCTACATAAATAACACCCAAAAACAACTAAAACTCGCGACGTACAAAACTCATATTTCGTACACTACACTACGTTTTTGGAACACTACGTTCCAAACACCATCAACCAGCTACAACTCAACTTTTCAAACACTCATGTCAAACCTATTGACATTTTTATCCAACTTCTGTTACTCAAAAGTTCCATAACTCGAAACATACCTGGTCACCTGGCACCAGGAATTTTTTTCGAGTTGTTCACCAATAAATTCCTTTCTCAACGTCGTCGTCGCTCAAAACATGTTTCCATAATTTTTCTATGACGTTACTTGCACCGTATTAAACAAATGTGATCGTTTATATAGTGCTAATGTAATTCTCATTTTAGCAAACGTGTGTGACCACCAGAGTTCGTGGCTCAATTTAGGATGATGATGACATTTTTTCTTTCTTTTATCTCCTCGCGTGTCTCTCATCATATAACATCTCGAGAGGAATGTCCAACTGAAAGTGACAAGTGAAGCTGACTCGCCGAGTTCGACAACCTACAACATTCAAAAAGCAAGTGACCTCAGGACGCAACCACCAAGTAGGACTCTTACACTGTTGACTCAGCCTTTAATGTCTAGGCTACTGGAAGGTTAACAAGCTTTGTACAAACGAAAAACACAAAGTCAAACAAAAATGTCAATATTGTCGTGCAAATAAATTATTTCTCGTAATAAAAAATTGTCTTGACGTTTTTATGAAATATGTAGCATCATCCAAAATCTGTACTGTATCATCTATTTTACATTCATGATGATAGCTGGATACATGTGATATGTACATATATTGTATAAGTATATGTTACTCTAAGCATATGTGTGGAAGTGTTCGTACATGGATATTTATGAATACTTAAAAATATGTTGTGTATGAATAAATTAACTGGAATTGCATATTTGTTGTTTATAGGTTACATGTACTCGTATAGGTGTACGTTTTATGTATAGCCTACTACTATAAAGTGTAAGTGTAAATGTGTGACGAGTACTTATGCTGTGTATTTGTATAGGTACAGTAAATACTGTATACTACATAAATACATATCTATGGATAGATAGATATACTACAGTATGTGTATACCAGTACTGCATCATATACTGTACGTGTATATGTCGCTGATATACGTGTAATAGTAAAATCCACACTGCATTATTTAGTTTATAGCCTATATACTGTATACAGTATGTATATGATTCATGTGTCTGTCTTTCAATACGTATTAATTATCAATCTTCCCGTACATTCCAATCTTCTGAAAAAATATGAAATGTTGCTTAGAACACAGGATAAATTATAAATGTTTTGTGTAGTTTATAACTTGTTTTATAATTTCAGAAAAAAATCTACCACTTGATTCTTAACGTGTTTGGTAATTTAATTTTGCATAACGTAGATAACAAAATCTTTTGAAAAAGGGGGTTAAAAGGTTATATAATAAATCTTAACCAACTAAAAACGTTCGTTTTATTTCCTTCCTCTTGCTTTTCACTTTCTAGATAGCAAAACTTCGGTGTCGTCGACCGTAAACCTCGAAAGTGCTACTCTCGTTCTACTCTACAGCATAGCTGTTTGAAGTTATGTGTAGAAAGAAAAGTCATTAGGGGTTAATTCCCTGAAGCTGCACAAAGATACTTTTCTTACAACACACAACCCTATTGCAGCAAAACCAACCACCTGTTTAAAATGTGAGAAAATAAAACGTGAACAGTAGAGTAAAAATCAAGTGCTTTGTATGTGACGCAACCTTAAATTCAGCAGAAACCCACTGAACTAAAGGAACGGTAGTTGGCAACATTTCAAATATGTGTTATATAAGGATTATGTCAGTTATTGGATTAAAAATAGTTCCAGTGTAATTCTATATTACCAATATAAGATTACGATATGCCATAATATTGGTACGCTACTCATATTATAAAAACAACAATAGTAATATTCTTATTATAAAAATGAGTCTAGTCGGTATAGTCAGTAGATATGTAAACAACCTCCAGCCACTTGGTGTAGAGGGGGGGGGTAACTGAGAAGCTGTTTTTGCTCAGAGGTTGTTGTCCTACTATATAGGGTGGGGCAATAGTGTTTTGTGTGTCGTCATCACCCCCCTATTCCCACATAATAACAGGAAAGACTCTTTGGATGGAGTTTGTCGCTCGTTTTCGGTTTCTCTCAAAATAAACTCCTGTTTGCCAATGAAAGCAATGAGTATTTTTAGGAACCCAACAGGTATCAGTTTCATTTCAAATGGGAATTTTCCAACCGGAACATCAATAGAATGATTAATCTAAAAAAAAATATATTTATGATTTAAAATTTTAGAAAAATAAAATGTAGAATAACTAAAATTGTACAATTTATTCAAAAATTCTGAAAATGGAACCTCTATAAAATTCGAATTTTCGGAACGTGATTTTCTTTACATACGTATATAACTTGATTTTTTTTCGAACATTTCTTGTATTATTCTGCCTTTCCATAACTTGAATTTAAATAATTTTTTATGAACCTTTTTTTTCAATCGTTTTTGCTTCAACTAGTTCTATTAGAAGTAAAAAATATAGAGTGTGTGAAAATTATCTTTGCAACCTCCTTAGTATTGAAGTTATAAAGATAATTTTTGGACACCCTGTGTGAGCAATGAGATCTTAATACAAAGTTTGTCAATGAACCCCCCTCCCCCAAAAAAATACATACAATTATTGTACAATTAATTTTGTATAATATTTTTATATACGATTTTATGTCACCCCAATAAAGTACTCTTTTAAATTAATTTTTACTACACCATGATTTTTATAACACTAAACTAGATTATTTCACCTACATTTAAAATGTTAAAAAAACAAAAATTTTTATTTTAAATGTTATTTTTTATATTATTAAATTAATTATGTACTATATACAAGTTGTAAAAATTTGTACAAATTAAAGAAAAAACATTGCATTTTTGTTGAACTGTAATAGTGAAAAGTTGAATAACCTCATAAAAACATACTTGTGTACACATTAGGGAATTTTTTCAAAAGTTTTCATTTTACTTTTGTTTACGGTTGTGACATTAAACCCTGGGATAGAAATGTAGTTTTTACGAACGTAGTTCTTATTCTAAAAAAAGTCACTATTTTTTGCTACTTGTTGTCGGTGTCACAATCAGATGTGATCAGGAACTGATTGTGGTCGACTGAAGAAGTCCGTTAGGCGTCGTCAAT
>JAQIWH010002561.1:0-23920 GCA_034695005.1 Cryptops parisi | reverse complement strand
CAAAAGTAGGCCCCTCTAAAATCGTAGGCCCATGCCAAATGGCATCACTGGCCTACCCTCTGCTCGGCCCTGCACGTAGGTACATGTAAAAAATTTAAAACGAATATTGTAGAACATTTTATTGGAATATATCAATGGAAAATAAAATTTTGTTTTCTCGATTTTCTCCACTTTTTGTTTTGTGGACTTCATCAGTTTGACAAGTGAACGGCTCGTAGATTCTTGGTTGATTTGTATAATACATTCAATATTAGGTGAGAGAATAGCTAAGCTTGGTGTATGCAAGTGCATTTTCAAACTTTCGTTGATTCTTAACATAAGATGTTTGATACTTCGGGTTATTTCCATCATTTAGGTATCATTGGTATCATTTAACTTAGCTTGAAAAAGTATTAATTGCAGTCCAAAACTCTAATCTATCTGAACTGTCACTTAATCTAAAGAAAATTCCACTATTTTTTCGAGAAACTTTATAAAAATGAAAAATATACATACACAGTACAAGCAATCCCTTGAATTATGCAACGAGAGAAATCATTTCCCAAACGAGAAAATTTTCGGTTGACTTAACGTCGTTTCGTTATAACGTCGTTGTAACACCTACGTAGTATAGTATACAATATACTGTAGTGCAGTATACTGTATTGTTAATTACAATGTACAAAGCATTGTTAATTACAATGCTTTCATTTAACGTTGTTTCAGTTAAAGTTGTGGTTTTCAAGAATCTTACCATGTGACGTTAAGTGAGGACTTGGTGTAACTAAGCACAAAGCATACATTAATTGAACTACAGTTCAAATAGATTAGGTCGTGTTTTAAATATTCAATTTGTTGATGGATGTTTATCAATAAAATAAATTCCTACAAAAAAGATTAGATTGATCACTGGATGGCATTGTCTGTCCACGGTCTGCATTAAATAATGTCTTCTGCAGTTACTCAACACATTTCTCGTTGTGTAAAATACGAACTATTTAAAATCAGAATTGTAATGTATTCATATTCACTCTTGTGTGTATAGGATTCGGAGTTGGTAGTGTTTCAAGACATTCATCCATGGGCCGATCATCATTATTTAGTTGTCACCAAAGAACACATTCCAAATCCTAAAGTTCTCACTGGAAACCATCTGGAGTTAGGTAAAAAATATATATTTGTAATAAAAAAAAAATTGGGTGTAATTATATAAAATGGATTTAACTTTTATGATGCAAAATTTATAGCCTGGCTTTATTGCATGACTACAAACGAATCCTTTGCATTTGAACATTCTATGCCACTTATTAAAGTACAGTAGAATAAAATTCAAAACAAAGTACACACCAATGTACATACATGTACATTGGTGTGTAATTTTTGTGTACATGTCTGATAAATATTAAATATGATTGATACTTAAATTGTTTAAAAATTCATTACTGGGTTTCCAAACTAATTATTACCACTATAATCAACTTTTACAAAAGGAGTACACAACTCTTACAAAATCAGCTGTTACAAAAATGTTTCTCTTATTTGTTTTCTTTCATCATAATCAACAATCAGTTTTTTTGATGCAAGTTCGCACTACATCATTTTTCAATTTTCTCACAGACCACTAATCATCTTATTGTACCCACAAAATTCTTTGTTTTCAATTGTGATTTCCTTCTTTTCAGTGTTGTTGTTGTTATTAAACACCTACTATATAACCCATTTCATCATAACTAGATTCGTAGTAAGAACGCTTCCTCCACACTGTTATGCAAGGTTACATACTTCCCAATTTTACCAACTTCCATGACCTCCCCCCCCCCCCTCTATCTTCTTTTTTTCTCCTTTTCTATAAAAAAACAACAATAATTCAAGCTGATTCTGCTTTGATTCATGAGATGGTTGTCCGCCCTCAGTTCCAGCGATGGCTTGACCCCCTTAGGCCCTAATTACACCTAGATGTGGTTGCGAATAGTTAATGAAAGCCCAAGTACTCATCTCGCTATGACCTTTGTCGATGAAGAACGACCTCCTACACCCACACATCCGACCTCCTCATAAACATTATCACGAACACCTGAATTTATACATTCCTAAAAATAATTTTACATACTATTTTTTTTTATTATTAAAGATTTGTATGGTTAGAAGAGTTTCCGATTTTATGTTCGGCAAAGAATAGATCATGTCCAGTGGTGTAGGCTACTTGAGCTACTTTTTTTTTTTGTAATTTTACGATAGTCTACTGTCGATTATCTGGCAATCAGTCTTAGGTCTCTTAAAATTGATAAGAAGTCTTATAATGTACTGAGCTACTTTTTTCTGTAACTTTATGATAGTCTATTTTAGAATATCTAGCAATCAGTCTTGGATATTAAAATCAACAAGAACTCTTTTAATGTACTGTATGCTAATAAGACGGTAGTTTATTTTGCTAGTTTATATACAACGCATTCGCATGATAGTTGGCATAACGTGATTATACGTGAAGGAAAAATCAGCAAAGTAAATATGAGTTCTTTAAAAGAAAAAAAAATCCGACTTTAATTGAAGATGGCATTATGTAAAGTAAATTTGCGACTTGCGGGCGAACTTGAGACCATGAATAATTTAAATGTGCGTTGAGCTCCGTAAAATGAATTATTCAAGATATCGCGAAGAGTTGATTTTGTTTATTAGATAAACTGTACTTATTTACAACCGACGACTGGTACCGAGAAATAGAGACAATTCTTTTAAAAAAGTGCTGAATCTCATGAATTTTACCTAAAAGTTTGAAGATACATCTTCCAACCCCTTAATACATTTTAAAACAACGTATGTTAAGCGTATTTATGATCCCAGTTGTCTTCCTAGCTCCATATTTAGTAATGAACAGGTTCAGATCGTTAATGAGTGCACAGCCATAAATTGAGAGTAATTAAAATTAGAAAAGAATTTTCAGTTGTACAAAAAAAATATAATTAATAATTAAAACACAAAAAAAAGGGAACTAGAAGAATGTTGATGCAAAGGGTGAGAATACAAGGTTAGCGAGTGACTGAATTCCCATTAGTTATCAAAGAATACTTTTTTTTAAAAGTTACTTTTTTTTTCATAACTGATAACATGTTGAAAATAGAATTGGTGTTTATGGTTCTGTGTATAATTTGCTGGTTCTGAATTATTAACGTTTATTTTTTATGGTTTTTTAGTTGAACGGATGACAAGTGTTGGTAGACAAGTTCTGCAAGATAAAGGCGGAAACTTGAGCGATTCTAGGTAATTATGCTAATGAGATGGTTAAATTGCAATTCAAACTGCAAAGTATTAATGACATACAACTATCTGTATCAAAGACAGCGATGTTGGATTGAAACTGAACTTTGTAAGAATTTGTTGTGATCGATCACAATGCTTGGTATTTGTCTATTAAACACCATCATCCACTGCCATGAGAAATGCCTGGGATTGTGGTTTTTGACTAACCTAAACTACCGTCTATGAGCATAGATACCAGGTAGTTAGTTAAAAAATACAACACTTAATAATTTATCATCAATCGTAAAATTAATATGCTTTTGTTTTCATTGTCTAGCCGAAACTTCATTCTATACCCACGTGATGCTCTCGTACAGGCTGGTGTTTAATAGACAAGTACCCAATACTTTAGTGGCCTAATAATGTAGTTCTTGACATTATTACTACTATAGGTTAGGTTTCCACTGGCCACCATTTAATACAATAAACCACTTGCACCTGCATGTACTTGGTCCGGTTTCTAGATTACCTCTAAAATCAAGGATTGTGTTCAGACCTGGTCTTTGGTTTGTGTTGGTAAGTGTAAAAAAACGTGGCATCTTGAAGTTGATACAAATTACTGATGTATCCCCTTACCATTTTTGTATGCATCTTGCAATTTTAGGCAGAAACGGTTATAGCCAAACTGACCAAGGAAAAAGCCAACTGTTAACGTGCTTTAATCATGTATCATTTTCACGCACCACAAAACAGGATATCAATTAACAGATTGAGGTTTGGCATGCACTTCAACTGTGGATAATTGAATTTTTTTGTATTGGTTTGTGATTTGTATTCAAATTAGCATATTTAGAGTTTTTCAATAAAGTTAGTTACATCACTTAACAAGCTATTGTAGTGTTATTTGAAAATGAAGCTCAGAGGATGGAATAAATATTGCTGAAAATGAAAGATCAACATATCTATGATGTTAAAATAGTTGTAGTAATCAAGTCATTTATTCAACATGAGGATCAAGTAAAATCCCCCCATTCAGGTTTTATTAAGTATTATTTAGCAAAAGTTGTTTTCTCAGTTCTATATTGTCAAGTTATATACATTACAAACTCGATTATCATAATGTGATGGAAACAAGCCTATTTTCAACCGACTTCAAAAAGGAGGAGGATAACAACAATTCGACGCGTATGTATTTTTTTTTATGGATAAGCGAAAATTCGGATAATCCAGCATTTCGATCTAAATGCTTCGTTTGGTTTGGTATTAGAAAAAAGCTAACGTCGTAACAAGTTTAAAAAAAAAGGTGAACATTTAATGAACGATATGTACTGTACAGTATTAACTTACAATCATTTCTTTGAAAGGTAAAGGGTCCAAATTTTGCCCACAAGTTAGTTTTTCTTACCTCGACGCTGTATTAAATGACCTAAGAGTTTCATGTTTTGACATTAACTTCGTTAATTATCCCTGGAAACCAAGCCAAATCGCCTGTATAATCAATTGTTAATACCTCAAAAAAAGTAATTTCAAAAGTACTTACTAATGGTAAACTAAAAAAAGTGTTCCTAATTTCGTCCCCGTGAAAAATTCCAAATAAATGAGGTAATTAGAGTGTATTTTTTAAATTAATTCTTATTAGTTGCAAAAAGTCACTCGGAGAAGAACATAATTAGTCGAATGTGGTAAATTAATATCACATTTTATACTTAAAGAAAATTTTAAACACAAGTTTATGAAGTTTACTTGAAAACACAAAAAGTAAAGAAAGATGGTTATTTAACCCTTCAAGCAAGTACACAAATAAATTTCACTCGTTTTTTAACGCCAGATCATGTTTTCATGAATCCACATAAATTATTTTCTGCTTCCAATCCATTGTTCACCATTAAGTTTTTAATTTTGTTCCCTGAACGAAATGAATATGAAAGAGGACGAAAATTAGAAACAAATCTTCAAACTTACATCGCGGCTCCTACCTCCTCAACAAGTGAACCTGATAGCTCATAACTAACACAAATTATCCCTTTAATTGACACCATACCTAACCTAACCTAACCTAGCCTAAACTCTTAACACACAGAGACTACAAAAATTATGCTTACACTAGACGTAAAAGACTACTATCAATGACCCTTCAAAGAACTCATCAAGAAAACGAAAAATCTTCATCAAATCTGAACAAAAGGTTCCTGGACCACCAACTTTTTTACCACTTTTGTTTGACTTCCTCTGCTCAGACGTCCTGGAGTCATTACCGGTCCTAGCAGTAGGACTGAGAAACAAAGGGGGACGAAATTCGGGCCCCTTACCTTAAATTATCCATAGCTATCGATAATGTCAGTGATTTCGATAATGTATTCATTTTTATATTGAAATGATATACTTTGACTAGTTCGGATAAACCGGAATTTCGAATACTCGAATTTTTTACGTACTCTGTATATTGCTGTGGTAGAGTTTGCAGCTTGTGTAGCCGATAGCACGTCAATACGCCTAAGCAACAGTACGCCTAAACGTCAATACACCTAAATATTAATTCGCGTAATATTATTACACGTCTCTGGTGATTTTGTTTTCAGCACTTTGTGGTCAACAAGGCCCAATAAAAATCTATCAAACAAGACGTACCGGTATCGTCCATTATATCTAACTCCAACCAAAAGGAAATGTTGGGTTACCACCATAAACCCCCTTCTCCCTCTAACCAAGACATAAAGTATAATATGCCTAATAAAATTATAGTATTATAATAAAGTATAATTACGCTTTCAATCGTTCGAAAGATAATTCAAGACAGCAACAGATCTGTATAGTGCACCCAATTAGGAACAGCATGTTGTATGTATCGTATAAAGACACTTTAGTATTATGCTTTAGTATAATATAGTACTGTATATTATTATACTTTAATATTATATGTCATGCTCTAACCATCGAAACCCTGTTAATAACTCCTAGTTCACTAAAATTTAGGTATTAAACCATGACTTATGGTTACATTATACATACATATTTACTTCAGTATCCCCCCCCCCTTTTCCGGGTAGTTAATCTAGTAAGTTATATGGGGAACGAAGTTAGTTATAAGATGTACGTTTTCATATTTGTCTTTATATTGTTCAATAAAACACACGCTAGGTGGTGAGTTCGCCTCCCACTCATGTCGTGTGGGTTCAGTTTGGGGTAGTCACCGTGGGGGCAGGTTTTCTTGGGATACTGCCGTTTCCTTCTGCATCATAAAACCCTGTTTCATTACTTTCATTCTCATCCCATCATCGTTCCAGCATTTTTCGATTTAATAAAGTTCATGTGACGGCCAAATGACATACCTTGACGGAAGTTGGTGCAGTCCTTAAACCACAAATACTATTTGTGAAAGTACGTAGATACAGTATCCTAAATAATAAGATGATAATAATCTCATTGTCTGTGTGTTTCTGGCGTGTCATTGGCTAAAAACGTGCATCGTCATATGACAAGCATCACATAACACTCAAATAATGTCTTTTGGAACCCCGTCCCAAGGCAACCTTGCAAAGAAAGTGAGTCCAGTGATTTTCATGTTGTTGTTGTAGGAATCATTATTGCTATTATTACACGAAATCGAATGTTGCGCAGCAACATGAGATAAAACAATGCATTTCATAATGAACACGAAAAGTTTTCCCGTCATTTTTGGCCAGCTATTTACTAGTATTACAATAATGTACTTTAGTAAAATATACATTTTTATTCATGTTATTGTAGACGGTGATATTTCATCTAGTTAGAAATGTATTGTTGCTACGTCCATTATTCACAAAATATTGATATAAACTATTATGGTATTAGTTTTTGGTTTACTTTTTGTTTGTTTGTTTTTTCCTTTCTTTTCGTTTTGCCTTATACACTGGACATCCCTCCCTGTATGGGATGAAGTTATGATTGATCGTTTCTTTTCATCAATGAACTTAAAATAAGTTAATTGTAAGTTCCTTGTAAATGAATTAACAAGCCTCACTGGCCTCAATGAATTAACAAACCTCATCCCATTGATTATGTTTTAGTTTTCTGAAAAGTTATCTCTTTAAGGTTATAAATAAAAAACGATACAATCAATTGGTCTATGTTTATACAGCCCTGTTAACGATTAGCAAATGTCGACTAATCACTATTTTTAATAACGAGCAATTTTTATATTAAAATGTTTACAGTTTGCAATGGAAGTTGCTCTTGAACTTGAATATACTAGATCTTATTTTAAATGGAAGATTGTTCCAATCCTCAACTGCCGAATATGGGTATTTTGTTTTTATAAATTGGTCTACATTTGTGTTAATTTCAAATTTAAATTTTCTTGTAATGCGTATATCTTTATCCGCTCTCCAAAATTGTTTAACAAAATATGCTGGATTTAGTATCGTAGACGCTAATGCTTTTATATTTACAATGTTCATGATTTTTTGGAAGGTAAGAATTTTTCATCTCTTACAGAACGTAGTGATTTAATCGTTTAATCTTGTTTTTAATATGCTCATTCTTCTAAGAACTTGGATAAAAATTGTGTGATTAGTCTGCATAATTTTGATGAGGTTTTTATAGAAGAGAAATTAACCGTTTAAGATGAAGTTCAAGGCTTACAACATCCTATCTCCGTGATCAGTTATTACAGGATACTTGAAAAAGAGCGCATCTGGGGTTATGGTTAATAAGAAGAATCAATAAAACACATGCATTTTCATTTTGAAGTTATAAAGGTGTACTGATGTTTTATACCCAAAGTTTCAGATTTAAAAGCTGTATAATATTCAAATTGGAGCCTAGCTTAAAGAACACTCGCTTAAACTGATAGAATATGAATCGAAAAACAATGTTTTTCACTCTTGTAGTGTATCAGCAATGGTGAGATTCTATACTTTCACATTGTTTGGGAATTTTAGCAATTTTATTAAATTTGATGCCAGTGTGAAAGTATAGCCTCGTGACATTTATACAAGATGGTATGCTGTAATCAACAGGACTGGACAGCTCCACCCATCATGTCAACGTGCCAATGAATATACATGTACCTGGAGTTGTGTCCTGTATACTGTGTAGAACAAGATCTTTCAAGGAAGTCCACCTTGATTCACAAAACATTAAGTGTAAGACCATGTTTTTGAGTCATCAATACAGGGGTCATTGTATTTGAGCCTCTTCGCATAAGAGATTCCAAACATCCAGCATCTTGAGATACTTTTCTCCACCATTTATTTGTACAGTGAGATCACCAGACAATGTTTTTTACTGATACACTTATATCAAAATCCAAAAACATACAACTTAATGATGTACTGTATCTTGCACAAAATGAATTGGTTTTTGTTTTTTTTTTGTATACATTTTGCACTCACGCGTTTAAAAATCCACGCAATGTCGCATTCATGTAAAAATGCAAAAACAAACAACTTACTCACCTCTAGATTGCAAAGATAACGCTAGTTCAACTCTCTAAAGTGATAACAGGTATGACTGCTGCCACTATAAATAAGGTTCATTATATTTTCAACTCTAACATTTTTTTAATGGTGTAATTATGTCACATTGCTTGCTACACATTGCCAGTCGGTGTGTAAATAAAAATAGAAATTCACACGGGAATTCAAATGTGAGCTGAAATGAAGATGAGACTTCCTAATAAGAAAATCGTATGAAACATTGCCATTCAACACGAGCTCTTCTATCATGTGTCTGTTGTGTGTGTGCTTGAAAAGTCTACCTCGCATCCACTCGAGGTCACCTGTTTCTCTTAGTAGACAAACTCATCTGCATATTTGCTACCTAGAAACCAAAAAACCTTTCGGTGGTAAGGCATGATACAGAACTTTTAAAAATTAGGGCAGTTTACAAGGGTTTAAAGCGAATACATGTGAACAGGAAAAAAAGGATTAAAATGTAGTCGGAAATGCCTAACCTAATAGATCATATAGTGGTGTCAGTCCACATGAAATGCACACCACTAATGGTGCGTGGAATGTGGAGCAATAATAAATCAGAGAGAGAATCCTAATAAAAGACTAGTTTTTGTTGTTGTTCTGTGCGACATATTGGGTTCAAAGCTAAGGTCACTGATGATGGCAAAGTTCATGGATTGTATAGAACGAAAATAGAAAAAAAACTATTAGTTAACCGTTTGTTAAGAAAAACAGACATTGAGTATATAACTTCATCAAATGAAGTATTGTAATACTTCATTAGTAAGTAATGAAATAGTGAAACTTCTCTAAGCCGTTCCATACAAAAATTGGTCGCTTAGAGAGAGGTGATCACCAAATGGGGGTACAGTTAAAAACAACAGTTTTGAACTATACACATTAACAACATTTTCTAAGATAAAAACCTTTTTATTTTAAACTTTTTAGTTTGATTAGTAACGATAAAAAATGTGTCATGTTTGTTGATGTTACGTAGTTTTTATTATTTTATCAGTATACGATTATGTATTGATACGTATTTCAAGCAATTTTCGAACTTGCATAACATTAAATTATTAATGTTTTACAATTTGTATATTAACCAAATTTATTTGCATCTATGTTTACATTGTTTGACAAAAGTCTTACTATAAGGTGGTCTCATTTGTTAAAGGTGACTTGTTAAAAACATTTTTAAAAAAATTGACTGTTAGACTGGTCCTTCAGGGAGGTAAGACTGGGTAAGCTTGTCCCTTATGGCTATGGGGGTATTATTAGCAATAAATCGGTGGGCCAAAAATCTATTTCAGACAAAAGTGGCCCTTTTGGGAGGTGGTCTTTTAGAGAAGTTTCACTCAATAATCGAAAAGAGTTGCAACACAAAATACTGGAAAGTGGGTACTACTGCCATACCAAAAAGATATATATAATAACTTCAAGAAAAAAATATTAAAATTGCAACAAATTTGTCGTACCCTATCTTTAAACTAGGTTTGTGTTTAGTTTAGTTGAAAAAGTTAAATAAACATTCTTCAGCATCAGTTTAGAAAACATTTTGCAGTGTGAAACGTGAACATTTCATTAAGCATTTCCGTTGTATTTCCAATGAAAGCTGGGCTATCCTTCATTTTAAGTTGTTTTTTTCTTCTTCTTCTTTCTACAACACACACACAGTATGAAATCTATTTCGAGTCCAAGGCGGCAACGAAGAAAAGTAGGAGCCCATAAATCTGTGTCATGCCATTGGTTGCAAAATATTAATTATAAGTTGCATTTGCGAGCAGGTGGCAATTGATTCTCTTAAGATTTATTGTATTCACCTGAAATGTCGCGTCTTGAGTTTCCGAGCCTCGATACTGCAAAATCGTACAACAACGAGAACAAACCGCTACAACAACAAAAACAACAACAACAACAACAACAACAACAACAACAACAACAACAACAACAGCAGCAGCAGTACCAGAAAAATTAAGATCTTGCTTGAATTCATTCAGGCACCGTTTTACGAGGCAGTAAACACGGGTGACGTTTATAGCCAATAATTCTACCACAATGGTTGAGATGTTGATCCACCTTAACTGCTAGCTGAAGTTTTTTTTTCTCATCCTCTCTTGCTTAGAATGTTATTATTTATTTATTTTTTATTTTTTTGTATCTTCTTATTTGTTATATATGAAAAACGAATAAAATTTATGACTGGTGCTGCTGCTGCTGCTTCATGATGAAGAAATGGTCTCACTTAAGGAATTCCAATTAAACTTCCTTTTCTCAAAGTGTGCATCATTACACATCTTTCAGTTAGTGGACGGAGTTTTAAAATGATTTATTTCGTTTTTTTATATTATCATTTACCTTCCAATTGTGTTTAAAAATTGCTAAAGTGGTTCCTAAAATGGCTGCTTCACATTATACAAACATATTCAACAACTGTTAAAAAGTGGTTATTTGGGCACAAAAAAAAAATTTTTTTTTCAAAAAATTAAAATAGAATAAAAATAAAAAATCGAAACGATACGTAAATTTAACGAGCAGACTGAGGATACGTGGTCAAAATTCAGAATGAGCGAGAAAACATTAAAGAAAGAAAGTGCTTTGTGAAAGGCAAGGATGTGCTCGGGAGAATAAAAGAGCTATTTACATGAAAGACAACGTTGAATAGCAATAAAGCACTTATTAACCGAATGTCTTGACAGTTTATCATTTGATAAACGGCGATAAGGGGTTCGCATTAATCTACATCCAATGGATAATGAAGATTTCCATTTTTTTTGCGGATGATTGAAACCAAAGACGCAAGGATTTACAATGGTTCACGATGAGGAAGCTCAAACGAGTTTGCTTCTAGTTTCATGAAATCATTGTGGTTAAGGCTAGTTGGTTATCATACCGTACTGGTTAGCATTCTTAACATGTGATGCAAACTGGAAAATATTTCGTAAACCAATGGCTTGGAAACGGGGTTTTGGATTATAATAGTAGTGTTTGGTCTTCAACAATCCCAATTTCAAACACGACAAGCATTTCTAATAAGTAACAGACATAAATGTCTAGTGCATGTCATTGCATATGCACTCTTCGAATGTCCTTGTCAAAAATGTAATTTTATAATTTTGCTGGTACAGTAAACCCTGTTATGGGGAATGGCATGTTTTAGTTACATAAATATGCCGAAATGTTTTAGAAAAACAAAGTACGCAGGATGAAGGATTGCAGTAGTCATGCTTTAATAAGTTTAAAAAGGGAAAATTATTATTATTATTATTATTATTATTATTATTATTATTATTATTATTATTATTATTATTATTATTTTATTTTAGACCTCGGGTCCATATTTGACAAAACACAAGACACAAAACACAAAATACAAATTACAAAACTTACAAAGTAAAATTGACATGTTTAAACAAGAGTTTATGAAACACTACAGATTGTGCTTGGGAAGCATGTGGAAATTCAAATAATTTTTTTCGTATATATAAAGGAAGAGAATTCCATTTATTAAAGGTATTATACGGAAAGCGTTTGTCTAACCAGACTGAGGTAATTTCTTCCAATTGAAATTTGTAAGATCTAATCATCCTAGTGCTGTGATGGTATACAAAGAATTGCTGAAAAAAGTGCAATGGGTGAGAGGGATCTTGTAAGATTTTTGGAATTTCACGTAGACGATGAAATGTTATCAAATTTTTAACAGTTAAAATTTGCAATCTCTTACATTTATTCGTAATGGAGACAAATGACAAGTGATGACAATTGATAAATGTTAATTGTCAACAATCCTGGTTTCTTACTAACACCTTAAATTGAGTTTAAAGCTTCAAATTATACAAGGCATCAATAAATAAATAATATCGATTGCATCTAATCCAACCATCGACTGTAGCCAAAAACTTGCTAAGCTACAATCGTTTCCCTTCAAAGACCCTGATCATCCAGGCAAGACTACCTTACCCTACAGCCACAACATCACTATTACTACTACTACCCCCTTGTCATTGTCAAACCACATTGTGTTTATGAGCGTGAATTCACTGTCGAGTGGCCATATATGAAAACATCAAGCTCTCCGTGAACGTAGAGTCCTTCATCTGTCACCAAAGGCGCGAGAGCGTAACATTCACCAGTTTAAAAAATGACAAACGCGGTTCCTGCCCTTTGGCTACAATTCACTTTTATCTTTTTTTCCCCTTTCTTTGGGAAAAAAAATTTCCTATACGTGTACTCCCTATACTTGACCGCCAATTAAATGAATCGTGCTTCCGTTTTATTTCGAGCAAGGTCGCTAGCTCGGCTCACGAGCAATGTTGGACTAGCCAAGGTCGAACTGAAGCGTGGGTGGTGAAATTATGTATGACAAAAATTATGTGGAACCAAAAAAAACCATATATAAATAAAATTATACACGCATTGAAATGACATATGTCTGTCTCGTCATTTCTAATCTTTTAAACAAATCTTGTTTTCCTTTTCTTTTTTTTTTTGTAATTGGATCATCAATTTATCTAGGCTGGAAACGTAGCTCTGAAAAATTACTGTATCAGCTTCCTCGTGAATATCAACATAGTTGGCAAGTATACTAATGAGAACACAATGCTGCTGTCACAACATCATAAATAACGGCTGATGTTATACAAAACTGCTTCACACACACACACACAACACGAACCACAGTGAAATGTTGCCAACTGTTCAGCTTTATTTTAACTGATAACAACAAAACAGAAAAAAAAATCACAGTGATGTCATTTCTTGCAGTACTATTTTAAACATTTGACTGATACACAGACCTCGTGATGATATTAATGTTACAAAATGATGGCCTTTTCAGATTTAACATGTAAGTATAGTTCAAAAAAACAACTTATTTCCATAGAGTATGAATAATAGCAAGTATCGTATATCATTCTTATTCCCACTCCTGTTCTTCATTTACAACGATAAATACTCCACGACAGTAATTCAACGTTTTTCAAATGAATTCAATTAAATTCATAATTTTTTTTTATTTCTTGGCAATTTTATAGAATTATTGATCAAAATGGGTTCCTACCTTAAATCAGTTCGTTGAACGCCACTTTCTGCATTTTCTATCCTGTAAGGAAAATATAACATAATCAATCACAAATTCACAAAATAAGACATGAATCATTTCGTATGTTGTGTTTCATGGTTAACAACAAAAAACTTATAATGTACCATAGAAAAATATTTCGATCGGTAAAGCCATGCAGGAAAAACAACGAATACATTGCGAGAAAAAAAAACAACAAACTTCCACCGAATAAAATAACCAAAGAAACTCTTAAATAAAAAATCGAAAAGCCACCAGAGTGAACCTTTTGGAAGAGCACGAGATCTCAGTCTAAAAGTAGAGGGGGGTATGACAGAATTTTCCAACAGCGTCCCGTTGTTTTGTGTAATGCGCGTTTCGTGTCTTCTATTGACGCATGCGCATCGAAAGATCACCAAAGGTTGTGACAAGAAGTCACTTTTCGCTGAAAGGCGACATCTCGAAAGGAAAACCCTTTCATCTCACGTTTACCCTTTCGCCACGTTTCCAGATATATCCATCTCACTCTCAGTTTCAACAAAGTTTAAAGATAGAAGTATTCTAGTTAAAACTAAATCACGAAACTCCATGACAAGTTACAAAACGTGTTTCAGGGGAATTTTGGTGTAGCCTGAACACTTCCTTGACGAAGAAATGATAAGTGTAAAAACAAAACATGTAAACATTTTTTTTCTTCAGCGAATCGTTTTTCCAGTCCAACAAAATCAGAAACACAAGGTTTTCCAATAACTACAGTAACGATATCGGACGATTGCAATATAATAATAATCAACTACATTTGTGTGTCATAAACGCTTTATGTTTACCCTCAGGCCTCACGTTGATATGATGATCTCTCATGGGGGATCACCATAACAACGAGAGAGTAAAAAACAAAGGTAGAGATGAAAGATAATGCCAAATTTTCAAATTGCATCAAAATGTTTTTGTAATTGAACAGTTCACGATAGTGATGCATGATGGAGAACAGCTCACTATACAGCAGTACCGGTATACAAATTTGTATGGGTGAGTATGTTTTCATACCAACGAATGTCAAGAAGCAATATGCGTTTCTCGATTTCCTGTGCTTATCATATTTCAACCACGGAGATTATTTTTTGTCAATGCATATAATCAGCCTACTATATAAACTACTTTACATGCATTAAAAAATAGTAAAACAAAGCACTGCGCGTACCAAATAAACCTTATCTAGTACAAAAAAACATCCATGTACTACTGCATGTCTCCCAGCAAATCTTGTGTCCGCGAAAATGGATTACGCTGTATAAAATAACCAAGCACAAAAATGATGATGAAAAAATGATGAAAACTCATCAGTGGCTTTAGCTTTCGGCCAAAACAAGACAATGTGTGTAACAACAACACACAAAAAAGGTACAAGGAAAAAGAAGAAAAAATAAACGAGGCGAACGAAGGGCTTGAGGATCGACTAGCGGCTTCCTACATAAAGCGATTAAAGTTAAGAAGAGCGCATTACGAGCTAATACAGCAACGTCAACTGCGGGGGCGGACGAGTAAGAAGATGGGTGGGTAGGTAGGAGGTGGGGGTTAAAATGGCGGTTTTATCCACCATGGCTTTTATGACGAGCGCTTCGGGTGCGAACCGTGCAAACTGGCTCAAGATGATTCAGCGGCGGAAGCTCGTTTGCAGGGTTAATGAAACGGTGATTTAAGCCCTTGTTTACTTTCTAGCAATGGCGGACCGTTGCCTGCGTTTAATAAAATTTCTTTCATCAGCGGGCGTCATGAATAAATTAAAGCCAAAGGCGTTTAAGGGGGTCTCCAACGAGTGGGCGCACCGAGCCTGTGTTGCATTTATCTTCATCTACCGATTGCAGCCTCGGCCCATGTAATGGAAAAGGAAACAAACGACGCCAACGCGTTTCGGTAGCCTCCTACACTGTGTATGTGTTGTGGAAGATATACAGTACTTGCTACTACAACTTCTACCACGTCTTCTTTCTTCGTCGTCCATCTACTACCCTCCATTCGTTCTTCTTCTTCTTCGGTCGCCGACGGCTATAGCGTCCTCCGGCCACTCGTAAAACGCTCCCGTCAATAAATAGGCAACGTCGCTTTTATCGTTGTTAATCATTCCGTAGAGAGTTTGCGGCGAAGGAAAACAAAACAAAGAAGAAGAAAAAATTAAATGTGGCCGTCCTTCAGTAGCTGCAGGAAGCCAGACTCTATTAAAACGTCGCCGAATATCGCTTCACCCACTGCGCCACAGCCACTTTTTCCCAGACACCATAAAATATATAGCATGTAAACATGTTCCTTTACAAGATACGGTGAGGCAGTCATCTACTTTAGACTTCCAAATGAGCGTTAATCCCGTCAACAATAGCTAAAAGGCCGATTCAAGACGTTGCCTTCAGTTCGTGAAACTGTCATAAGATGGCATTATGAATTACGACCCCATTATTTTCGGTTTATTACGACCAATAGAATAGCAGCGTGAACTATGTACAGGGTGAGCCAAGCACTGTACGTAAAGTTAAGTTCAACTCGACTAAAGAAAAATTCATTAAGAAAACTAACCACATATATCCCGAATGAACACTTTTTATGAGATCAGTGGTTCCTTACTTATGACGTTACAACAGTGACAGGTTAGAAAACACGTAAAAGAAAACTGGTGACTAAGTGTCAAAACTAAAGCGACATAAAAAACGATGACTGGTGTCGTATGATGCATTATTTGTGGCAAAACTTTACATTTTGATGTCGATATCTATAAAACACAACAACTTCAAAATTCATCCAAAATGAATCAGGTTATAAACACAAACGACGGTTGCACAACTCAACATTTCAAGTGAATTTCCCTTTTCATATATTTCATGCCATTTTCGGCAACCACATTTTTTCGCGTTACATCAGCGAACGCACTACTGTATGTGCAACGATCCTTGTCATTTGGTGCCAGCCATTTTTAAATCAGAATCATAAGAACGTTTGCTTCACCGGGTTGCGAAAAGTATTCTGGTCTGGTTCGTCGAATCAGCGTCAAGGCAGGCATTTCAACAAAAAAAAAGAGGTCATAAAAGGGAAACCATCGATAGGATTGAAGAAAACCGTTTGTCAGGTATGGCACTCGGCACACAACACTCGGGGAAAGGTTTACGGAGCATTTGGCGCCGTCTTAAGCCTTTCGTCCCGTCGATTTCAACACATCTCGGCGTCAAAGTCCATTCTTTTGGCATTCACACGGGTGACGAACATCCGCACAATAACTTTATCGACTGCCACGCCCGTTTGTGTCGTTGCCCGAGAAAATAAAGAAGAAGCAGCAGCAGCAAAAAAAATTCTCACCACGAAGTAAAAGTTGAACCCATCTTCGACTCGAACATGCACAAGGCGCAAATTCAAAATTACCATCGTGTTCCAAAGGAGATAAGGGGTGGCGTACAATGGCAGCCTCGTTCCCGGGGGAAGAAATGTTCGCCGCTGACAGGCGGAACGCGCATGTGCACTGCCAATCGGTGGGTGGGGGTGAGGGGGTAGGTGCAATAACTCGGTCGGCAGCCGTCAACGGCGCTCGTGTCGCCGAGACCTTCTTTCTCCCCTTCCCCCTACGTTCCAACAACCGTGTCGCTGCTCTCTGGTCGCGTGCTGCCAGACAGGATCTGGTTTCCATACAAATCACCCTCACCGTAAACGTGCTCGGCCCCATCAATTCAGCTTCCTTCTTCTTATTCTTATTCCCCCCCTCCTGGAGCTAGAACTCAAGACCCCTAGAAAGTCTGGGTCCACCAACAAAAGAATGGCCACCCTGCAAACCCCCTAGTCGGTGTTCAACCCTTTCGAGACAACAGAGACCAAAATACCAGACTAAACAGACACAGACCGAAGCGACGCAAAAATAACTTGCTTGCTCGCTGCTGTTGGAATTCCTGGATTGTTCGAACGTTTCAATTTTTCTTTTTTTGGTTTGAAAAGTCAAGAAAACGTTGAAGAGTTTGGTGTTACATGCTACATTTTCAAGAGTACGTTGTAAAAGCAAATTAAACAACAGTTAACATTTTGAATAACCCTGAGAATTCAGTTATCATAAAATCATGTTCAACTTTAGAAAATCTACTGAATATTATGTTCAACATTAAAATTTTGCTTTATAACGAAAGTTATCGAAAAACGTTAAATATACAATTGCTAGCGCAATAGTGTGTAAACCATACTCTTCAGAGTTTAAATTTATAGTATCTATCAAAAATTGCACACGTAAGTAATGTAGGTTAAACATTGGCTACAATACTTTATCAGCTTCCCATCAATCATTCTGATGTCTCTGAACCACACATTACATCACCATAAGCACAGTACGGTATATAAAATTCAAAACAGTCAAAAAATGTCTCAAGCTGGTGACACCTTGGTACTAGGCGTTGACGTAGGTTTTCTGGTTTGATCCCACACACAGGCTGGAGAAAACATATTCTTTCTTGTTTTATTAAAGAAAAACAATAGGTACAACAATTCTGATAAACGTTACATTAATCCAAAATTTGATAACGCTTTTTATTGCAAAGAAACTATCCATACACTTATACAGTATAATCAAGTAACTGTTCCCTGAAAATACTGTACATTTATTCCTTTGAGTGAAAAACCTATAAAACATCAGTCCTTTCTCCCCTTAAGGATAGGTTATATTCTCCTTCAACAAACATTTGTACAAGACCCACAATTCTTGCAAGGAAGAAAAACTAGCAGCAACCCATTTAGAGACGCTCAAAATCCAATAACAAATAAAGGTGAAAAACACAGAGCGAGCAAGTTCAGCCCGTGCTTCATGGTCACGCAACCATGAACGAACACCCATCTACCGAAAAACGAAACGTCGATAACGGTGCTTCGAGAAATAGATCATCGGATAAAATATGACACAGGTAAACACTCAACTTGAACCTTTTAGTCACGTCGTCTAGTGTCTCTTAAGCCGAATGGAAGCTTCAACCTTCAACTCGGGCCAAACATGGGTCTTTTCTACCTGTCGTTGAAGGTGCTAACTGGTGTCGAGCCAATCGACGAGTTCTTCGAGCCCCTTAACACGACGTTCTGCAGGGTATCTTTGGTTCAGTTAATCACGGTGTTGCAGCTGGTGCCATTTTCCAAACGCTTCATTGATCGTTCAGGCCATGGAGGAGAACCGCACATGGCTGCTGGGGTAGAAAAGCTACTCTACTTCCTACTACAACCACTGCCACTGCCAGTAAGTGATCCTGGAGGTGAAAAAAAAACATCCCAGCCAATGATTCATGGGATTGCCAGGGCGCGGTTGTCAGGGTAAGAATTCAATATTCTGTCTGAGGAACATGGCCTAACAAGTCCGACACAGTCTTTATGGGTAATTAACTTGTCACTACAGGAGAGACACGAGACTTGGCGACATACGTTGCGACGATGGGAAAAAGAGCCCTATGTTGTGAACTCGCCATTTTTAGAAGAAAAAAAAGTACCGGCAGATATAAAGTGGGAGAACATGAAAAACTGGATCGATGGTACTTCAGAAAGTTATCTCGTTTGTCACACGCTTCATGGATACCATCGTCGAAAGTAGTATTGGAGAACTGTTCATGCTAGTTAAGATAAACGGATATCACGTAAACCACGAACGCCAAACCAATACGAGTTGCAGGTGAAAGAACAATGGATAATACAGATCATGATATCCAACGAAATGAAGCTCCAAATCAGTCTTCCGACGTGCGGCAACACGTTCGATTAATTCGCAAAAGGAGTGCTTACGAGCGTGGTTAAGCTGCAATCGTAAATGTTGGTCTAACTCGTAACGATACGACTGTCGCCCAAATGCGTTGGTGGAATGAAAGTGGGAGAGAAACAAATAAAACCAAAGACGTGAAAGAAATAAAATACCATAGCAACAGTACAACGGCTTTCCCACGACAGATTAAGTGGCAATTGCCACCTAAGTAAAGAACCAGCAAACACTTTCAACGAGTGAAAGTTTTTAGAATAAATATTGCTGTTGAAATGAACACAAAACAAACCATTTCAATTATAAATAATTAGAAACTTATAGGAGTCTATTTTAATACAAGATACTCCTAAAGTCACTATCGATTTGGCAATATATTGTGAATTTTAAATAAATGTCTCAAGGGCATTATTTATGCGCACATACTGTATTTATACATAAGAGTATTTCTTGTTTTACAGCTTTCCATAATATATTATTTCAATAATATCCTGGATATGTTTGTCAATGTGTTTCGCGATGTTAATGACTGGTTTGAGGTTTGACACACAAATTTTGCACATTCAGAATGTGTTGTAATAGGTTTTTGAAATATGTGTGTATGTTATGATTTTTTTACCATTTTTTATATCAAGAATGCAGATTTTACGAGTAATCTTGTAATTGAAATACAGAGTTTAAAATCGCTTCATTTCGCCAAAAAATGGTAAGTTTAAGAACATCCTGTATGAAACATGTTAAAATCATAATACCCGCCCCCCCCCCAAAAAAAAAGCAATTTTTTGAAAATATAAGTTAACTTTTCATAACATTCCGAGTTCATTATTTTCAACCATAGATACAATAGTGTATTTATCCCTTATCATGTCCGTCAAACGCCTAACGCATATAAATTATCCACGCAGATTATTTAAACCTCGCAAGATCACGTAGAACACATAAGAAGCAGCAGCAGCACTAGTATCAACGCTGCAGGCGGCAGCAGCAGCACGAGACACGGTCGCTAGCCAAATTAAGAGCTTCCCTAGCTTCGGGATTAGCTGTTTGAAGTCTTGAGAGGCTCAATCAATAGGGAACCTTATTGCGATGCAGCTAAAAGAGAGGGAAAGGACGAAAAAAAGCTGACCGAATCAGCAAGATTGACTACGTATCATCTCGTCTTCAAACCCTTTTGTGGGCTAAGAGCTCACGAAACGACGCTCGAAGCTCTCGTTATATGTTGAACGTTGGCTGCGAGTCCTTTTCGCACGACAACAAAAATCGATCAAGAATGCAGCGGGGGTGGCACGGGAGCTGTCTGCACTCGGCACCAACGGCACAACGAATGCCGCCGAATTTTAAGGGCTGCACGCGACCACGACATTCCTTCGATAGGGCTTGAATTGAAAAACCCAAGTAAAAATTAAAGCCGACGCTAAAGCCCACGCGACGGAGTATTGTCACTTTTAATACAACGAATTCGTTGTCGTCCCTTACGCGATCAATAAATACGGTACCGTTCAAAACAACACTACAACTTTTAATATACTCGGTATCCACTCAGATCGTAATTCTTGGCTAACACATCTTCGCAATAAGTTAACTTTTAACCTACATCATGAGTCTATGTTGCACACACCAACCCTGAATCGATTAATCTAAATCACAAATTCTCCCACGTTAATAAGTTTTGTACCGAAAGAGCACATGATAGCTATTCAATATTAAATGCGGTTTTTTTCACTTGCTATAGGCCACAAATTTCCCCTTATAATTTTCAAGCTAATGGTTGTAATTCAGTGAAATTTGACATCCAGTGAAATACCTTGGTGTACGAAAAGCATGATAATCTCATAAGTTTAGTCACTATTAGCATCAAGACAGGCCCTTCCCATGCTATGCAAGGTATTTGTGAAAAACTTTGTGAATCCGTTGGACGGCCTTAACCCACAGAATTTCTTCTTCGGATTTCTTCATGCTGAAAGGGAAAGTGTATCGCAACAAGCCACGAACTCTTATGGAACTGTATGAATACATTCGGCGGGAAATTAAAGCTGTGACTCCTAAAGTGTTGGGTGAATACGTTCCATAGCAAGGAGAGCACAAGCATGTCTTGGCGCTAATGGCGACCACTTTCAACACTTGCTATGAGATCATCACGCTTCTCACACACCAAGGTATTTCCATGTCAAATTTCACTGAATTACATCGATTAGTTTGAAAGTTATGAGGAAAAATCAATGGCCGACAGCGAGTGAAACAGTCTATAGTACGCATATTGTGTTCAATGTTAAGTATACTACAGGGTGTTCCTAAATTCTAATTGATAGGGGCAAGGTGTAAAAGAGTAACGTTAACCAATGTCCAAAAGGGCACGTGTTAGGTACTAAGCGTCGTCAACGGGCGTATAAAAATGAACCACAGGTTACATATTTCTGCATTTTAATCTAGCAAATACACTAACGTAGTTTGTTGTACACGATCTTTGACGACGCCTAGCACCTAACGCGTACACTTTTGGGTAAGAGCTCATTAGTGAAACTTACTCCCCTCGACTCCCTCTACCACCCCTCTGAATTTGTGTATCAAATTTAGGACCATCTGTATACATATGATTGGTTATTCTCATGTCGTATTCAATTCGTCATAATTTTCAACAAGCGAAACCCGGATATGTTCGAGCTAAAATATAGGCAATGATAACGCAACAAGTAAAAGATATACTACAGCATATAATGTGAGTCGTACATTCACGCTATAAATCTGTTTTTAGGTATGGACGTTGAATTCGACATGGGCTTTTGATGTTTTATCCTTACAACGTGGAATCTTAGTTGAGCCTACAAGTAGCCTTATTTAATAAAATCTTGATATGCAACGCCGTGGAAAAAAAAAGCAGCCCGCATAAAAACCTATTCGCAGATAAAAGCCGCAAACCATCGACTGTATTACTCGAGGTCGTAAAAGAAATCTCTGTGGAGCAGATTCTTCTTTGCAATGCTGGCAACGAACGGAATAAATCCTAGGGTGAAGTTAAACCGTGGAAAAAATATGGAACGACAACTATAATCCAAGTTCATCCGAGGCGACTCTAAACAAATCGAAATCGAAAGCGAGAAGAGCAAACTTTCAGCAACTCGTATTTATCTGGTCGGCAGTTGGAATTTATTCGACTATATTTGGAAAAACTAAAAAAAAAAAAAACTATCCAAAAAGCACGCTCCGTCACAACGTATGGATTCGCACACAAGTCGGCACATCTTTTTGCTGTGCTAAAATATATATTACAGAACCGGTGCCGCTGGTAATTTTATTGCTGTTCTTTCGAGTGATTACCTTTGAAATGGAGGTGGAGGTTTAAGACCCCCTTCCCTTTTCGCCCACCCCATTTTCTCTTCTCTTTTCCACCCATCCCGACAACGACGTGAGGCGAAAACAAGATCCTCGAGAGGGAGCTGTTTTACGTGATCGGGTTGAAAAATGACAACGACGACGGCGAGTAACCCTTTCCTCTCCGGAGACCCCTAAAAAAGGGACAAACCTCCCCAAAACTGTGGAACACTGTCCTCTACTCGAACGGTGAAAAAATTTTCACCAATTCCACCGTCACGTACTAGCTGCTGCCTACCCATGCGCATTTTTGTTGACATAGAGCATTATCCATTATGGTGTTAGCGCAGTAATTCAAAAGAAAAAACACACCGATAAAACAAATCTATATGTGCACGTATGAAATTCGTCGTGCAACACAAAAAAAAAAACTACCAGTGAGCCTACTATTTTTTTTTTTAGTCAACAGCGTTAAGCTCTTATTAGAAATTTTTGCAACTTTAACCATCATTGCGTTACACCTATGATACACCAAATTCAAAAGCTTGTCTAAACAAACACAATTTCATCAAAATGTCGCATTTATAATGAAAACATTTTTATGTTACTTAAGTTATTTTTTGTTTTGATTTGTATGAAATAGTAATAAATTTTCATTTTTTATAAAAAATATTTTTTACTGATCACTATATTAGAAATATTTTAGTCTCACAATGTTACAATGCTTTGAACATAATAATGTAAATAGTGATACAAACTATTCCCGTTATAAAATGTTTAAGAATTTACTGTTATATAAGTTAACGTCATTGCGACCATATCCAAATTAAAACTTTTATTCTAACCTTTACACATATGTTGATGACAACTTTTGTATTTACGTTCACCAAAAATTTGAGTCTCATATCCTTCAAACCAATATTTACAATGACATTGATTTAATTCAGGCATGGTGTCATCAACACTTCCTTAAACTCAATCAGATGAAAACCAATATATTGACCTTTTTTAACCCCTCAGCCATTAACAATAAACCAATTAAACTTCTCGGCTTATTCTTTGATACTCACCTCAATTTCGCGCACAATATATCAATTTTAAATAGTAAATTAAATAGGTTAGTCTATCTTGCTAAGCGCATGAAAAACCTCCTCTCCA
>JAQIWH010002560.1:0-23929 GCA_034695005.1 Cryptops parisi | reverse complement strand
AATTCTTGCAACTGAATTCCCAACCTAACCTAACCTAAAACCTAACCTAACCTAAGTTGCGAGAATTCCCAGTTGCAAAAATTCTAGTTGCCAAAGTTCCAGTTGCCAAAGTTCCGTTGCGAAAAGACCTTCTGCGAAAGTGCCGTATACCGTCATGGGGATGGCGCCTAAGATAAACATGTGCGTAAACACACATACAAAGGACTTGTTATTGTTACTTATCGATTATTGAACGATCAAGTGTTGCTGAAAGGTAGTTCCAATATTTGTAAAAATATATATATGTTTGGAAGCACAGAATGAAAAAGTGGAAGATTCAATAAATGGAATGAAAACATTTTTTTGTTATCCTGCGAGTCCAGGTCTACTTTATTTTCATAATTGTGAAATTATAAAAAAAAAAGATATTGCACGTGGGACCCTTGGCGTCAGGTTCAGCGCAATTTATTGTTCCTTGTATCTCATGGGTGCCGGCATTGCTCTTTAAAAAAATAACAAAAAAAAAACCTATTAATATCTACACTAACTAAAGCTAACACTGATTCTAACGTTGTGTAGAGACATACAGCGCCTGATAAATGAGTAATATATCTAGTATATCAATAACATATTTACTTAGGAATTAGATACCCACCTCGCTTGTGGCAACACACAAGCCACAGGCGAGGTGCAGGCGTCTAATGCCAAAGTACCTTGTACCGGTATTCAATTTTCAATCGATTTCACGTTTCTGGTCTTCATATATTTTAATGTTAGCCCAAACGATACTTTATCATAATATGTCTGTAAATTCAATTTGAGCCTGGACTAAGTTACTGAACTCATTTATGAGGCCTGGACATTTTAAAATGGTAAAATGCCAATGCTGAATAGTTTTGTTTTTCGTTATACTTGGAGATCGAAATCCAGCTTATTAAGTGGATATACTAATTACAGTGGACCCTCGAGATCCGAACAAAGAATCGGGTAGTAGTTTAAAAAATAGATAGGATATGTTTCTCTTTACAGAAAAATCAAGTGGTCATCATGTTAACTAGTGGATTACAAGTGGAACAAACGGAGTATCACTCCTCCTACTAATTATTGATTGATTGATTAATATACTATATTTTAATGTATGTACTATTATAAATATGCAAACATTCAACTGTTAAAATAAAGTATCATTTTATCATTTACAAATATGATCTTTTGAAATGGGCAGTTAAAATGGTTCATATTGGGGGTCTGGAACGCTTTTATTCGATTTACATTATTTCTTATAGGAAAATTTAACTTGAAATCCGAACTGTGTTCTGGAACAAATTGTGTTCGGATCTCGAGGGTTCACGGTATTCTTTATTTTTTCACGTACTGTTGACGTAGTGGTCCTGTAGACTTTTCACATGCATAAATTCACGTTTTGCTCTCCTCTTCAGTTTCCAATATCAGTTTTTCTCGCTCCAACATTGACACACGAATTGCAATTCCGTTTGCTTTGTCGCGTTTGCGTCTGGCATCTCTAAATTTTTTGGCTGCTTCGTTGTTTTTTCTTCTGTATTCCCAGTAAGATCCGTCTTTAATTCTATCCGATTTCCGTAGCTGTCGTCTTCTCTTTCCTTTTGAAGGGAATCGACGCTTGTCATTGTTGACATCGTCAAGTTCAATTTCCTTGTTTTTCTCGGTAGACGATTTGTGGTTATCGTCTTGTTGCATTGACTCTTTGCTCGAAGTTGGCGACGGGGCTGCTCGGGAATTGACACCATCTTTGGAGTTCAAGGAGTCTTTGTGGATCGTATGCGACCCATGCTCTTCGTTTCGAACCATTCCAGTCGACACACTCTGTCTCTTTTCTGTTGTCTTGTTTCTGCAGTTTTCTACTATCGCTCTTTCACTATTATTCCAAAAAGCAGGCGTCTGCGGTACAATAAACGAATGGTGATCCATTTTGTAATTGGCCGGCAACGATAAAGGATCGTCTGGACGAGCTTTGAGCGGTCTGATGTTATTGTTTTTGAGCGAGTCGAGTGACGGTGCTAATGGCATGACCGCTGGAACACCGACGCGCATGGAGCTATCAGAAGCTTCAGACGACAATTTGTTGCTGCTCAGAAGGCTCCTCAGTATCGATTCGGGCCAAAGACCAGATGGTGACGAAATAGTGCTACCACTTACAAGTCTTTCATTGTAGGATGGAAAACTATACATGGGTGGAGGTGGAAACTTATACATGGGTGGAGGTGGAAGACTATACATGGGTGGAGGTGGAAGACTATACATGGGTGGAGGTGGAAGACTATACGTGGGTGGAGGTGGAAAACCGCTTCTGCATGCCCATGGATCACCATCCCGTTTTATGTCTGTCGTCAAATTGCCATGCTCGGCTAATCCATAGTGATGATCTCTTTCCCCAGATAGTGGTAACGTTGGCGACGAAAGTGCGCTCACTCCCGCATGCATCAAAGGCGACGGTGATGGTGGCACTAGATAGTCCGGCGCTAATAAGTTTCTGCGAGGCTGAATAGGCACTAAGCGACTCGTCGCGTATTGCACTTTGTCGTTGTACATTGCTGGATTCGTCGACAGATGTACTTGCTGTTGCCGGTGGTCTTGGTGGGATTTCTGGTTAATCATGCGATTGTTTTCCACATCGTTCTCACTTCCACTTGCAACTATTACGTGGTGTCTTCCTGCTGTAAAGTGATAAGGAAATATAATTTGTAATGTTACAAATGACTGGGTAATATAATAATCCTTAATAATATGCCCTTAATTTTAAATACCAAAACAAAGTCTAGCGCACTTTGCGTGCGCACGCACGATTAGTTTACGAATTTCTAAATCATTTCTAATTTATACAACACTAAATCAAGCAATTACAGTAATTAAAACACTGGACTAAGCCGAAACTGGGCAAAAAAATGTTCCAACTACCGCACTGTACACAATCACTTTTCATGTTCGTACTGAAAATCAAGATCAAGCCAGCTTTTTATACGCTTTATATTAGCATCATTTTAGTGACTTTGTGAGTGGGCCCTGGGAATTGAAGGTTTATTGGCATCCATAGATGTTTATGGTAATATACTGTACTAACGGCATGCCCGTGCAGAAGCACTGTTACCCGTTGGATTTTAGAGCTCAATGTGAGAGGGCTATTCTATATGTTCGTTTAGCCGAGTGGTTCAAGCGCTACTCTCTTGAGCTCCTGTGGTGTGGGTTCGAATCCCGCCTTGTCCAAAAATAATTAAAAAAAATTTTTTACGATTTTCTCCATCTCATTTTGAATGACAGACAGACGAAGCAAATTATATTGTTAAGATTATAGTCCAATCCAATGGAACAAAGTTTTTGAATCTCTCTAAAAATTTCTTGTCAAGCGCAAGAGTTGCACAATTTTAGGTATAGCTACTCGAGCAAGTTGTTGACAACTGTGATATTAGTTTTTCTCCAACCAATGAAAACTTGTTGGCAAGAAGCTGACGTCACAGTTGTCCACGTGTGTTGTTAGGTAGTCTTAACTAAATTATAGGTATGGAAAATACACGAATAACCAGTGATTTCGCTTATTGATAAGTGACTGGCTGATAGCCACAATGGCTAATCGAAATATATTTTTCCATTAAGAAATTAAAAAATATCTCGAAAATGACAATATTAAAGAAAAATTCACGAGCCCAACTCAGGTGGACAGTTCATTTCACATGATGTAGCAGTGAAGCGGAAAATGAACTGTGCTAATACAGATTTGAACGTTTTTACTGATAACAAAACAAGTTACAAAAAATAATTTTAAAAAATGGATTTTTAAAACCCCACTTACACATACGAGTGCCCTAACTTAAAACATAATTCCCTTTCTTGCGCAGTCGGGTAAAAACATATCGTTAAGATATATAAAGTTTTTTTATGGTGTTTTTTAATTAGCTTAAACTGTAAAATTTCATGTATCTGAAGTAAATTTCCGCCAGTACATGTACAGATGCATTGTTATTTTTCCCCTCACAAAATGCGAGAACCTCAAATATCGTACACTGTAAGTACAGTATATTATTTTTAGCAAACATTTCAGGGCTAAAAATAATATGCAAACATTGCAAACATGCAAACATTTCAGGGCTAAAGGTCACCAGTGGGTCTTAGTTCACAACGTGTTTTGTTATTGTGCAGTGCCAATAATATAAAGAGTATAAATTTTTACAAATAAGCCGACCTGAATATTCACTTAGTAGTGTTAGTAACGGAGGTCCAATTTCAGGTTCTATGACCTCTTTTCCTAAGCCTTCTTCGTCCTCTTCGGCTGGGTCTTCTTGGTCCCCGTCTAGGTCTTGTTTCGGATTAAACCAAGTGCACCGTCCCTGGAAGAAACATATTTGTATTAATCGTAAAGCAGTGATTCAAAAAGATAATTTTCTATCTTGATACACAAAATTTATCACCAGTGAAAAATTTTTTTAATCTTTTTTTTTTTACACTACCATGACGTTTCACCTCCAGCCCAAAGGCCTTTGTCAAATAATTTTTAAAAAACATAGAAAAAAGATATGGCTAGAGATGGCTATGTAAACCATTGACCTGTCTTTCTTGCACCTTTTTTTTCTACCTGACAAAGTTTACAATGTGTCGTTGAGGTGTAAAAAAAGGACTATCCCAGTAAAGTGAACACTTTCTCCTTCAAGATTTTTTACTGGACATAAAAGGGATTCGATTGTAAGATTCATTGAAACGAGAAAAAAGAACTCAAAACACAAATTAACAAATAATGTTCACAACAAAAACGTTAGTGTATATATAAAATTCACCTGTGGCAAAATGTATGGCACGTAATGAACCCAACTGTCCATGGTGCGTTCGGCTAATTTTGTCGCGGGTATGGGTTCGAACTCTTCAGCTTCAGTAAACTGTCTACCTGAATTTGAAATGAACAAATATTTTAATTCAACAAAAATTCTCCGCTGTAGGCATATTGATTATGCCAAAAGTGGTAGATTACGCCATCCACTTGATAACCCATTTACAAATAAATAATTATTATATTTTTAACTCTTCCGTATGGTATTCACGAGCCTTCCCATGTTGGAATGGAATTCATTTGGATTAATTCAATCCCAACTGCAAGTAACATTGGATTGTTTGATGATTCACGTGTTGTGTAACATTTCCAACCTAGAAGGCAAAGAATAACTTGGAAAAATTACCTTCAGCGAAAAAATCGAGTGGTTGTCTTGGTCCCTTTTGTGTAGTTTTCGACGAGGGTGTTGAAAAAACGTTGCTTGGGTCGAGGTGTAAACTTCCAGACGACAACATTTCATATACTGAAGATATAACTAGATCTACAAAACACGTTGTTTTTATACTCTGCTTGTGTTCGCTATCGAAACAAAATGAGATCACGGCTGATCATCCCTTCCCATCACCTTTTATACTCAGTGGTAACCTGACCTTTTTGTGCTGCTATGGTCAAAGGTCATGCAAAGTTACGTATATCTCAAATGATGATCGTTTGCTGTCATCATCAATTGGTCATGCTAATCATCCTCCTATCGGTGTTGCACTGAATATGAAATGTACCTTTTATTGGTTTGTAAAGTGATGTACTTACAGTAGTTGTACAACAATTTTACCTAAAGAAGTCCGCGAAATATGTTTGTTAGTTGTTTACTAAATGGGGATTCCGTTTCAAGAAGAAAAAAAAGGTTTATTTCTTACGTACACATATCACAGTTTATAGTGGGTTATGCATAGAACTTTATTATTTTTTATATATATTTTTTTAAAAATTTATATACTTTCTTTGTCTCAAAATATGGTTTACATTTTATGTAAAACTTTCCGATCACAGACAGTTTAGGGAAATAATAAGTTTTTATTGACTTAGAGTACCGGTAATCTAAATGTGTATCCTCTTTTTCATTTGTAAGTGTTGGTGAAACTTGCGATTTTTGTTTTTGTTTATTTGAGATAGTGTCATGTCATCTCAAAATGCATGCAATTTAAAATGACACCTTTTGTGATTGCATATAATGAACATATGGCTTCAGAAAATTATGCTTTACATAGTAAATACAATAAATCAAATTAATGCTTTACATAGTAAAGAGAATAAATCAAAACAACTGACAGATAAAAAGCGAAATGAAATATTACAGCTATGAAAACATTGTTACGAAAACATTATTCATAACAACAACGAAAACCAATCATTTTCAGGGGGGAAATAATGGATATATTTTATGAACATCTTTTTAATTCGCATTTATGGTTTTTTTTTTGTGATATTAGTAAAAATATAATTTTAGTAATGAAACAAAAATATTATGATCAATAAATAAAATTATGGTAATAAAATATTTATGGATATAAATGTTTTTTTTTTTTAAAATATATATATTGCTAAATATCGATAATATTTGTGAAATTTATTTCAAGGTCAATGAATATACTACCATTGTAGAGAGCCCCATCAAGGTGCTATATCCCAAAGTCAATATTTTCATTATAACAAGATTTTTGGGGCACGGCGTACCGCCGGACAATTTGTAAGCATTTTCTATATGTCGTCTTCTTGTTTAGAAACTTATTTTGGTGGGAACTCATGTTGCTTCGTTTCATTTGTTTATTATGTAGTCTCATGTTGCTTAGCATCATTCGTTCGTTATGCGTTCTTTTCGTTCGTTGTTGCTTCGAAACATTTGTTCGCTGTATAAACTCATATTGTTTCGCAACATTCGCACGCCTGTTGTATTTACGCCAATCACCTGTTGCTATAGCTTTATGTTGAAGGTTAAAAAATCGCAGTCAAATATACTTGGTAGTACCGGGTAATTAGGGAAGGAGGAAAATTAGTTCGCACTGGTTGAAGAAGGTGGCTATGTTGTAACATGAAAACTGGTTGTGGTGTGACATTTTCTAAAATATCACACTTTAATTGGCGTGTCACACTGTATTATTTTAAGTGGCCTGTGAAGGGGATATTATTCCCATGGAACTGTACATAAAACTCACCCTGCATATTGCTTATTTTTAAACCAGTGTGATTTTCTTGGGGGGGGGGAGTGTTTTTAATTGGTTAAATAACGAATTTCTTATTTAAAAAAAAAAAAGGTTAGTCCAATTCCAATTCCGGTTAGATTCCAATTTTATGGTTTTTGTTGTGTGTATATTGTTGTTGTTTTCATTTATATGTAGATTTTGTATCTTTTTGTTATACATGTGTCTCCAAGGGACGAAAATAAAATAAATAAAATTCTATTTAGATTAAGGAAACTGCCTATAATAGAGCAAGTAAAAATACAACTTGTTCCATTAGTTGCAAACATTTTGTAAGAAAATTGTATTTACATGTAATTTTGTTTCGACTGTTTCCAATAATATCGTATTTACGTTTCTTAGGTAATGTTTTTTTTTTCCATGTTACCTATATTGTAGAGTATACTTGTCTTATCAAGAATGACAGTCGTATGATAATAAATAAATGAATTGGATTAAACTTAAGTGATATGCCAACGTGTTTACGTTAGGAATAAAACATAAAAAATACTTCAGTTCTGCCGCAACATGTGTTAAACAGCAATATATAAACTACAGACCATTAATTGCCTAGGCGTTCTGTAGATCAATAGAATACCTAGCTTGGTATAAGCAATGTATGAAATTAGCATTGAAATAGTTACGGTATAGTATGCAAGAGTTTGGGTTGGGTTTAAATTTAAGCTTAATATGTTTTTAGAGAAAATGTTAATCAGCCTCGACTAACCGAAACAATTCTATACAAGATGTTATTTCATACTTTGCCAAAACCGACTATGCATTCTATAGAATGCCTGATTTTATACATTGCTGGTAACATTGTTTTTCCCATACTCTGCGAATTTATTCTAAATGGTAAAATGCCAATGTTGACCAGTTTTTATTTATTTATTTATTTAAAAAACTCACGTTTCATAGGGACAAAATAGTATAATCGAAACACAAATAAAACGTACATTTTCTTGTAGTCTACAATTAAGTGAACATATAATGCCGTTTTGACGTGTTTAACATAGTATTTTTCTAGGTTGATGTCGATATCCGGTTGTTGAATTTGAGTACCACTGAACTATGCTTCTGGAATACCGTCGAAAATTGCTTTTTTAACCTAAATAAGTTTGTGGCAAAATGGTTATTATTAATTAACAGCATCGCGTTACATTTGGTATTGAAACAATTAATTGGAATATTACGTACTTTAGTAGGGAGAGCATTCCAAAGAGAGAAACAAGTATTATAAAACGAGTATTTATTTATTTTACATTGGTTGAACTTTTTTTTGTTTGTTTTTTAAATTAAAGAATTTTTTTTCTGTTATTTGAAGCTTAAGAAATGCGAGCTCAAACTCGGTTTAGATACCGGTAAAAATTGTTGTTTTAGATACCGGTAAAAATTGTTGTTCCTCTCAATGTCGTAAGGTCCTGGCTCATTTGCTGGAGCTCTACAAATTACAATAGCGGCGTCGTTCACTTTCACTTCATGTTCCAAAATTTTCGCCCGAAGTGCTATTTCGTTTTGTGTCGCGCCTGTCGGCTATCTTTTGTTTGGCTGTTTCGTGATGTATGTTTTGTTTCCTTTGGTAGGCTTCAATTTACTTGGCACGGAACTGGAACGCCTTATTGTTCGCGTTCGCCTAGTGTCGTCGTTCAAAACGTTCACATCGTGTCGCAACTTGTCATTTTCCTTTTCCTGTTCCAAAATTTTCGCACCAAGTGCCATTTCGTTCTCTTTGTGGCGCCTGTCGACTTTCTTTTGTTTGGCTATTTCGTTACATTTTGTTTTTTGTTTCTTGTGGTGGGTTTCAATTTCATCTGGCACGGAACCGGAACGCATTGTTTTTTTACCTTTTGATTCGATCGCATTTTTAAGAATAGGCGAAGAGACAGACGAAAACGTATCATTTTTATTGGGTTGACGTTGGTCGTTGTTATCATCGTTTCGCACAAGTTCGGTCCTCTTGTGCTGTTTCTCGGCTGATCGTGAATTGACACCATCTTTGGGTTTCATGGAGCCTTCGTTGAACTGATGGATCGAATGCACACCGCCCTCTTCTTTTCTAAGCATTCCAGACGACTCGCTAAGCTTTCTCATCCTAGCATCTAGCATCAGTCTCTGTCGTTCTTGATCTAGCAAGGTCAGGTAGTATTCAGCTCGCGCATCTTCAGCCAAATTAAACGCATAAGCAGGAAGAGTTTGCTGTATTACAGACGGAGCACGATCACGTCTCTGTCGTTCTCGTTCTATCGCGTTCTCGAAGTATTCAGCTCGCGCAGTTTCAACCAAATCAAACGCATAAGAAGAAGGAGTTTGCTGTATTACAGACGGAGCACGATTACGTCTCTGTCGTTCTCGTTCTATCGCGTTCTTGAAGTATTCAGCTCGCGCAGTTTCAGCCAAATTAAACGTATAAGCAGGAGGAGTTTGCTGCGTCACAAACGGAACATGATGACCCGTGGTGTGATGGAACGACAAAGGATAAGCTCTGAACGACCCAATGTTATTGTTTTTATTAAGCGAGTCGGGTGACGGCAAGATCTTTCGAAAACCACCGAAGAACTGGGAAGAACTACTAAGAGCTTGAGACGACAAGTCTCGGTTGATGTTCAGGTGGCTCAGCATCGATTCGGACCTAAGACCAGTTGCAGTTGGTGGCGGAATGCTGCCACCGCTCCGAAGTCCTCCGTGTACATCGTGAATCTGCAAAAGAGGAGGCCGAAAATTAAACCTAATATTGGAGAGTCAGGAAACCGCTTCTGGACGCCGATTGGACTTGGTCTTGGTCGCCGTACATTGCTGGATTCGTTGGCAGACGTGCTTGCTGCTGGTTACTTACATTGCTTTCACGTGGCTGGTCTTGGTGATAGTTTTCAATAATTTCTGTGGGTTGGTTTTCCACGTCTTTCACTCTTTCCCTTGAAGCGGTCTTGTCAAGGCGTTCTGTAAAGTTATAGAAAAATGTGTAATATTACATATGACAAGGTGACAGACAGTATAATACTCTTAATTTTAAATACCAAAACTTAACGTCCCAACATGCAATTGGTTTTTTGTTTGTTTTTTCTATTTCAACTACAGCACTTTAAATTAATTATGCGGGCTGAAAACATAATTCCTAACAAAAAACGATCAATTTTAGGGAATCAATAATGTATATTTTATGAACATTTGCATTTTTTTTATGGGATATTTTATTTATTAAAAATATAATTAGTAATTACAATTGCAAAATGACAATAAAATTATGAATGATGATTAAATAATTATGAATATAAGTTGCTTTTTTAATATATGCAGTTTATCTCGCTTCGAGCATTATATTCTGAAACATATTGAACCAAATATTGATAAAATAGACGAAACTAAAATTGCAAAAGTAAAGAAATTAAATTCCGTAAACTTCATTGCTAATATGTAAACATTTCATTAAGTCATATCATAAAACATTCATAAGTCTCACTATCGCCAGCCTCATATACAGCATGGGGAATAAATTTCAACCAACTACCCATATACTGTAGTTGTAGACATATACTGCGTGTAAAATTTAAGATCAGATTGTTTGATTATCCACGTGTTTAACATTCCCAACGTGGAATGTGTCGTCGTAAGAAATTACGGTAAACTTTGTTAGTTTAGATAAAATATTGTCAACAAACATATATGGTATATTTTAATGTTGTTGTTGTTTTTAACTAACCTAGTGTTATGGGTGTAGATACCAGGTAAGGTTAAGTTAGAAAATACAAAATATATCATTTATGTTAACGATATTTTATCTAAACTCCGCCTCCCCCATCAACATAAAACCAAAGTTTATGGTTGATGGGAGAGAATCCGAAATTACCTTTAGAAAAATCGAGTGGTTCCATTTGCGTGGTATTGGACGACGCTTGGGCCATTGAAAAAACGTTGCTTCTCGGGTTGATATTTAAATCATCGCTAGACGAAGAAGAGTTTACATCCTCTGAAGACATACTAACTGATTCGTACAAAACACGTTCTTTGATATAGGCTACGCTGGTTATACAACGGATCGTTAGTAGTTTGCTATCGATTCAAAAAATAAACCGAAATCTCTTCCATCCCGTGACCTTTTTATATGAGGGTCACCTGACTCTTTTTTTTTTTTACTGCTTTGGTCAAAGGTCATGCAAAGTTACGTATACCTCAAATGACGCTTATGTGTTGTCTTCTGTCGATGTCGTCAATGTGTTGCACGTGAGTAATGTGCTTTTTTTTCTTAATTTGTATTTAACTACAGTAATTTTAAAACACTTTTCCCAAAACAAAAGTATAGTATTGATAAAGGTTAATCTGTGATCTATATTGATTATTCTGCAGCCAGTGTGGTTTTCTTGGGAAAAAGGTCTTTTTAATTGGTTATAAAATAGATTCCGTTTTAAGATAAAAAGTTTAATTTTTTTTCTTTCATATACACATATATCACAGTTGACGGTCGGTTTATTTTATTATATTTGATATACAGTATGTAAATGTTGATGAAAATACCCAAAATGTCAAGGGTTGTCTATTGGATTCGAACCATGCGCAGCTTGATTTCTACGAGTATCTCGTATCTCTTGCATTGTTCTTGTTGTTCTCGCTGGACTTTGTCTTTCCAAATCGACTCCATTGAATTAAATTTTTGAACATTGACGATTTATCTATTAACTTCTCAATATTTTTATGCGATTTATCCGCCAAAATGTGAGTTTCAATTTCAATTTGATGAAAGTGTATGTTAGGCATCAAACATACCTATTAATTTTTGGTATAAGACTGTATATGAGTTGGCAATTTTTCACAAATTCATTCCATCTGTGTACGATTACCAGGTTTGTTTGTTTTATTTTTGTTTA
Organism: Cryptops parisi; assembly: GCA_034695005.1. Lineage (NCBI taxonomy): Eukaryota > Metazoa > Arthropoda > Chilopoda > Scolopendromorpha > Cryptopidae > Cryptops > Cryptops parisi. Next base: position 12,062 of record JAQIWH010002560.1, on the reverse strand, counting down.
AAAAAATAATTGTGTTTCATCGGCTTAAAAAATTCGAGGTCGAAATTTACATTTTGTTAGGTTGTTATAGTAATCATTTTTCACGTACCGTCTACGACTGTAGCAATTTGATTGTCAATTGAACTATAATTGGCGTTCGTCGCTGTCGCGTATGTCCATTGTCCATTACGGTACAGTTGTATATATGAAATCTTTTGTTTGCAAAAAAATTTTGGTGAAAATTTCACTACAGTAGAACACCTTTTGAATTCATTTTTTTAAACATTTATTCCGTTTATAATCCTGAGTACTCTTTCTTTAGAAGCCCATGCTGCTTGCTGGGTGTTTCGATTATGAATTCGGGGAAGAAGGTTAGGTTAGATAAGCAAAGCATAACGAATCGGTTATGATTTATTATATTCGTTTTAAATAAATAAATGTTTTTGTTTGCTTATCTAACCTATTAAATCGATTTATTTAACATAAAACTTTTAAGTTAATCTACGTGTTCTTCTATTGTCCAATATGTCTGATTACGTTATTCATCTGATAATGCACTTACATAAATAAATAAATAAATAAATTACTAAATATATAAATACATAGATTTTTGGTTCCCGTCCGTCGCATATTTGGGCAATAAATTCAATTTAACTACCCATGTGCATATATAAAGCTAAGATTGGCTTGTCTGACCAAAAATCTATGTATTTAATATTTATTTATGTAAGTGCATCATCAGATGATTGGGTAATCAGACATATTGGACAATAGAAGAACACGTTGTGGATTAAGATTTATACTTTAAAAGTTATATGTTAAATATAGTTATATGCTTTACACTTTAAAAGTTATATGTTAAAATTATATATACACTTTAAGTGGATATATACCCACTTTGGTTTTTAAAATAAATGCATATTACTGCATATTTTGGTACTGTTACGTGCATAAATGGATGCATATTTCAGGCTTTATAAATGCATAAACATCTGCGCCCTAATTATATGTATTCACTTTGACTATTAGTAGACCAAAATCGAGGTCGATTACTCGATTAAAATGAAATAATCGATTATTTTGGATCAACCTGAACGCCCCCTATCATGTATCACCTCCCCTGATTGGTCAAATGATTTTCTTTTACTACAATGGGCAAAGTTATGCATTAAGTGACGATCGTGTTCGGTTTGTGCTGTCGTCATCCTTCGATCGATGCGAGTAATGTGGTTTTACTTAATTTGTAAACTGTATAGTTGTAAACCTAAACAAAGTTTAAATTTCAAAAGTTAACTTTTGATTTATATATTGTTTATTGGTAATGTTGTTTTTTTAAAAAATTGTTTACTAAATGAATTCCATTTTAGAAAAAAACGTAAATACACATATCACAGTTCATATGAACTGCATACACATAAGCTGTAAGTACGTAATCTGACAACCTGTGTTCATTATATCAACCACGGGGGTTAATTTCTGGTTACTATAAATATTTATCCTGATGTATCTACATAACATAAGGCAAATTTAAATTACAGCAATAAACTGCATAAGCTGTATGTAACTAATCACATAGTAAATTAAAAATCGTAGAAGAATATACAACACAAGGTTTTTCTTCAGACACCCCATTGTTACCATACCAACCACCAAGGTTTATTTATAGTTCAATTTTAATTATTATTATATTTATACGCTTACTTACCTCTACCAAGATGACTTCTACAGTAGAAGTATCTTGCTTCTAAAATTGGTTATGTGCTGTGGAAACCTCGCATGAATCGAAAAATTGCCAAGAGCTCTAGTCAGTCAGTCAGTCCTTGTGCACCATCGCACAAAATTGTAGAATCAGCACCTGTAAAACTTTATTTAGCGAGATTTTATACAAAGAAACTCACATAAATCGAGGACTTTCTGCATTGCAATATAGGACATCAACAAACAAAACGTAAATGAGATTTTTCAAATTAAATAAAAAAATCTATCTTTATTCACAAAGCTCAGTGATAGAGAATATAACATCAGCACCACAATAAATTATATATATATATTTTTTTTTACATTATGGCACTTTGAAAACAATTTGGATAAAATAATATTAAAATTAAACCCAAAAGCGCATACAACCAAACGGTTCATAAATCAAATTATAACATCATTATGTACAGTACATTATAAACATTTTGTTTTAAAAAATTCCACTCAAGGAATTGAGTAATGATTAGGACACTTTCCACAGGCCATTGGGTCGCTCAAAACCTTCTTCACCACCTTCGTTCGCAAAATATTTTCCTATGAAACTTTTTTGTTATGCAAAATAAAAAAATAATATATTATACAAGCATTGAGTAAATAGTATTTTTTCTAATAAAAAATTAGTAAATGAAATCACATAGATTCGCTCTATAATGATGTTCACTAATATTATCCACTATGTGTAGGTATTGTAAATAGATTATTTGATAATGCTGAAAGTAAATGCCCAAAAAAGTGAATAGCTAAAAATCACCCATTAAAAAAACTAATAATTGTAATCTAACATTTTGCATAATTTTGTTGTATATTTCCAAATTATTGCCAAATATGTGTACATATAAATATACATACGCTCCTACATACATACATACATGCATATCCATAGACTTCCTGATGTCACCGATTGATTTTCGAACAAATTAGTGTAAGGTGTGGGTTTGTTTTTAAGGTCGGAAATAGAATTTGAAAGATGATTTGCAATCAGATACCTGACGCATGAAAAGTATTTTTGAAAGCAGAGAATGAAAAGTTGGAAAAGTCCATAATGGGAATTTTAAATGATGATGATGATGATAATAGGAACAGAATAAATTTTTTTTTAATGAGTGAATTTTAGGCTGATACTTTAAATTTTTTTTTAGATGATGGCATATTCATCGAGTTGTGAAATAAAGATGATGAGATAATAGCAGGCAGAGAATTGAAGGGTGTAAAAGGGTGTTAAGTAACATTTTTATAATTTCGATGAAAACATGTCTAAAGCTCTGAAGTTGTCTTTCTGTCTATGGGCTACTTCACACTTCTTGCACTAATATCTTTGCACATATTGTTGTTTTGCTCAAAATTATGCATAGGAAGGTATTGCACCTAACACATAATTCTAGATCATTTCTGAGAAAAATGTTGCCTTACATCTTTTTGCACCAACTGAATGAATTAATTTGGGAAAAAGTAAGACAACTGAGATGGCGACAAATGAGATGGCGCCGAATAAGATTCGTTCATTACATGTGTAACATCTTGCTCCGCATGTCGCATGGATTTTAACGCTTTAAAAAAAAACAAAAAATTATTAAAATCGAATTGTAAACGACTTAAAATCTACACTAACTAAAGCTATAACACCAATGAATGGCATTTGTAACCCCCTCCCCTCTAAAAAAAAAACTAACGTTGTGCCTATGTCCAGCATGATAAGTTAAACTGAGTGAACGCTATAGGTATTTACAAAAATTCAATTTGAAAGAAATTTAAACATAATTTCTAAACTTAATGGGTTTAGAGATGAAATATTACAAATGTACATCAGTTACTGTATACATAGTGGGACAAGTTAAAATGATGATGAAGTGTTAGTAAAGTTAAGATTATGTACAATTTCATCATTCTTTGTAATGTAGAGACGCAAACGTTGTTAAAATGATGATGGTGGTGAGGTGTTAGTAAAGTTAAGATTATGTACAATTCCATTATTCTTTGTAACGTAGAGACGCAAAGGTTGTTAAAATGATGATGGTGGTGAGGTATTAGTAGATTTAACGAGTTTCTGTACTGTTCCACGCTTTTACCTTTGCGAAAACATCGTAATGAATAAGTACTTGTTTTAAAGAAATGTACCATTTCGGAATGTAAAAGACATACGCAGCGCTTGATAAATGACTAGGTAGTTTATAATACTGTACAGTATATGATATTCAATCGACTTACACGTTACGGACTTTTGTATTGATTGTTTTTAAGTCCAAGAATAGCCACATCATAGACATACACTCATGCAGTGATATTTTTCTTTAAAAAAAGTTAGGTGGTACCCAAGGTCAACATCGATACAAATATCAATAACAATCGATGAAATATCGATAAAACTGGTATACCCTGATAAAAACAACCTTATGTAAAATCAATTAGTGATTTCATCAAAAATTTTGAAATTAAACTATTTGAGCCAAATTCGCTTTGTTTTGCAGAATAGACCATGTAAATGTACGTTTCGAACTGGGATCTGCTTGATTTCATCAAAAAATGTGAAATTAAACTATTTGAGCCAAATTCGCTTTGTTTTGCAGAATAGACCATGTAAATGTACGTTTCGCACTGGGATCTGCTTGATTTCATCAAAAATTTTGAAATTAAACTATTTGAACCAAATTTGCTTTGTTTTGCAAATTATCCTGAACCAACTTATGAACGCGTCTTTCTGTCAAGACCTGGATATCTTAAACATTCCAAAATGATATTTTGTATGTTTTTTTTTTCACGTCATAAATTTTTTTAACATATTCACCATCCAAAAAAGTGAGTTTCAATTCCAAATTTCAAGATTAAAGTGTATGTTAGGCATAGAACATACATAGGTGCCCAACCAATTAATGCTGTTATGTAACTTGTCATTTATCTGCGAATTCATTCCAATTGTTAGAATGTCTATATTGATCAGTTTTGTTCAATATAGACTAGCAAATATAGCAATTCAGTTTTGTTCAAACCCAAGGTGACACAAAAATTCAAAAAAACAATTTTGGTGTTTTTTTGTTTATTTTTAAACACCAAAATTGTTTTTGTGATTAAAAATAATCACAACTGAACCCACACGGCACGAGTGGGAGGCGAACTCACCAACTAGAGTACCGGAGGTGGATACCCTAACCACTAGGCCACCGTGGCCGACCCTGGGTTTAACTAACGACAAATGACAAGCCTACGGATAGTCGGTGCACCCTTTAAAATCTCAAATACGTGAAATACCTTACCTGGGCTCAAGAAATTGGAGGTCGAAACTCAGTTTTGTCAGGTGGATATACTAATTATTTGTTTCATTATTTTGGGTTTTCACGTACTGTTATAAAGGAGACATCTCAGTTTCGCAGTTTCATTTTTTAATGTTGCTACTTCTACTCTCAATTTAAGATTTTCTTGTTCCAAAATTGCCGCACGAATTGCAATTTCGTCCTCTTTGGCGCGCCTCGCATCTCTCGATCTTTTGGCTGCTTCGTTGTTTTTCCTTCTGCGTTCCCAGTAGGCATCGTCTTTGAGTTCATCTGGTAAAGAACGCTGTAATCTTTTGTTACCTTTTGAGTCAAACACACTATTAAGATTGGACGAAGAGTCCGACAAAAAAGTCCTATTAATTTCGTCAGTGGGCGAAGGGGATTGACGCTTGTCGTTGCTGTCGTCGTCGTCGTCGTCGTCGTCTCGCACAAGTTCAATTTCCTTGTCGTCTTTCTCGGTGGACGATTCGTAACTACTGTGGTGATCGTCTTGCTGCATGGACTCTTTGCTTGAAGTAGGCGATGGGGCTGCTCGAGAATTCACACCATCTTCGGATTTGATGGAATCTTCGTTGAAACGATGGTTCGAATGCGAACCATCCGCACCGTTTCGAACCATTCCATTCGACGCACTACTCGTTGTCGTCGTGACTGACGGTTTACGAGGCAACGTCCCAAAATTACTGGCTCTGTGAACTTGTAGCATATACTTGTAATGTTCAGCTAACGCAGTATCACCACCATACATAAGAGCCGAAGGACTCTGCGGTAAGACAGAGTCAAATGGATTGTGACCCGCGAAGTATCCCAACGGCAACGACAAGGGTTCTTTAGGATAAGCTTTGAACGGCCTAATGTTCTTGTTTTTTCGCGAGTCGAGTAACGTCGCCAATGGCAAGGCCGTTGGAAGGCCACCGAACATGGAACTTCCAAACGCTTGAGACGACAAGTCGCCGTTGAAGCTTAGGTGGTTCAGCATCGATTCGGATCCGAGACCAGTTAACGATGGAATGGTGCCACCCCCTAAAAGTCCTCCGTGCCCATTGTTTGTTGGCAAAAGACGAGGTGGAAAACCATTCATGGGTAGAGTGGAAAAACCGCTACTGAGTGCCGATCGGCCTGCATCCGGTTCCATGGCTGTCGTGGAAATGGCATGCTCGGAAAGTCGATGATGGTGGTGGTGGTGATGGTGATGATTGCTTTCACGGGACGGGGGCGGTGACGTTGACGACGAAAGCACGTGAACTGGCGGATGCAGCAAAGACGGCGGCGGTGGTGGTGGTTGTGGATGGATCGGAGGCGATATTGTTCTCCGAGACTGTAAAGTAGCAGAGAGACTCGTCGTTTCTCTCATTTCGACGTCGTACATTGTTGGGCTAGTTGGCAGACGTACTTGTTGCTGCTGCTGCTGCTGCTGCTGGTGGTGGTGGTGGTGGTAGTTTTGGTTGTTCTTTGTATTGTTGTTCTCCATATCGTCCTCACTTTCACTCGCAACCTTGACGTGGGGTCGTACTGCTGTAAATAGAGAAAGAAAAATAACTCGTAAGATTACATAAAACAGGGTTATAGTAATTGTATGCTGTTAATCATCAAAACAAAGATTGCAAATTACAACCAAAAAAAAAGAAGAAGAAAAAAGCCCAGAATGCGCAATGTTTACAAATTGAGGAGTCGGGTGGAATAACTACCACGGGGGTTACATTCTATTGAATAATATCTTCGGTTCTAGGAAAAATGCGCACAGGAAAAACGCGCACAGGAAAAAAGCGCACACAGAAAAATGCTCACAAGGAAATATGCTCACGTGGAAAAATGCTCACATGAATGAAAACACCGGAGTAACTTATACAAATATGAAATATATTGAGAAAGTTTCTGAGAAATCGAATAATATTTGCATAATATTTGTTACTATACTCCGTGGGTGGCCAACCTGCGGCCCGCGGGTCACTTGGGAGATGCAAAGTTTTTTCCGAGGGATCGCTGCTGTTATTGTTAATGCAATTATAACTTATTTAGCTGAAATTACATTCTAAAATATCCATTTGAATGGTTTCTACACCCTATTAAAATGGACTTTTATGCAAATTTTTAAACTCGGAAAAGGTTGGATACCTATGATAAAGAAAATCACCTTTTTGCTCAGTATGGGATGCTGTGGAGTTTTTTCATCAGATAAATAGCTCTCCTAAAATTTTTTTTAACATGTGGCTTATCATTCATTTATATTGTCCAGAGCCCTTCAATTCTATCCAATTGGACTATTTCACTGTGTGGCAATATAAAATGCTGGACGTATAGCAGCAACAAGTTCTTACGTTCGTTAGATAACAAACTCAAACTTAAAGACAACAAATGCCATCTGTTTCTAAAAGTAATTTGTCTATTGTGATACTTAATGAAAATTAGCTGATCACCAGGAAACGTTTCTACAAAATGTTTAACTTACCAGATAAACATGACCATTCAACCAATATATGAAGTTGTTAATCACAAAAACCTCATTGCAATTTACCAAGTTAAACAACAAATCAGCGAATATGGCTACTGCACAGGATTGCTAGTGCCCTACAACAATATCATTTTGCAAAATACAATTTCCAGAAGAAAAATTCCATGTACAGTACCGTACTGAAAAAGAGCGTACAGTCCTTGTTTGGCAAGGTCTTGCAATGTTTGCAAGATCTTTGTAACAACAATTGCGTTACAGTATGACATATTCCTTTCTCAAACATAAAGCATTAATTTTTTTTCACCCAATCACAACTTGTTTATACCTGATATCAGACTGAATTATTGCAAACTTAGTATCACAAGTAACTTACTCTACAGGCATTACAGCTAACCTACTTCAATTAATTCCTTGCAATTTGCACGTATGTTGAGTTAAACTATTGAACTTATTTGCACTGTGAAACTACTCTTTTCTTGTCACAATAAAAAGTTTTGGAACCATTCAATTTTAGGAATTAAATCAAATGTATCTAATTCTAAAAATGGTTATAAAGGTAACAAGCTTTATTTAATTATCACTCGGAGTTCATGAGCAAACTTTTGGTTAGAGCGGGGCCCATTCTGGTGTTACTATTCACTTGTACTTTGTTATGGGTCTATTTTAGAAGTTAGGTTAGGAAAAACAAAGAAACGTATTAAATGCATGATTTTGTTTTGTTTTCCTAACCTAACATGCAAAATAAACTCATAACCAAATACAAGCAAATAGCAACATCAGACTGGGCCTCGCTCTAACTGGAAAATACCAACTTTTAAATTAACAAATTTGTGAAAGTGCACCTGAAATTACAATGCTGCACAAAAAATATTTCACAAGTAAAAATTTACTAAAGTGAACGTCAAATTAAATCTTTACCTTCGACCAGATGCAGGACTGTTAGGAAAAGACCCCGACTGCGATGATCTTGTAGTTCCACTGCTTAATCCTCGATCACTGTCGGCTCTTGCACTAGCCGATCCTGAACTTAACGATCCTGATCCAGCCAAAATCCAATCAACGTCAGCACCTTGAGGTGCGAATGGTGTCGACCTTCTTCCCGCACTATTAGGAACATGTACGCTATATTCAACCAAACCATCGGTGGTGACTCGTGGAAGGATTCGCCGTGCCAGCCGCGCCTGCACGACCATCACAATTCTTTCCGCCTGATGCTTTCGTTGCACGTTCTCCACAATCTCGAGCAACTTGGAAGACCTCGTGGGGCCAAGCTCTTGCGAAAGCACAGCCAAGCATTCCAAAACAGCTTGGCGAATCCGACGCTTTGGATCCATTATCATTGGCGCAACCATGTTGCACAACGTCAATAACTCAAATTCGTAGCTGGGAAATGTTAAAAGGGCAGCGGTGATCAAGTTGATGGTCTCCTCTTTCAGTCGTGTGTTCTTATTCTGCAGATTTCCGTTGAGAATCGTGATCGTGGGCATGGGAGATACGCACTGCATGAGTTGCATTAACGCTTTGATGCACCCGGATCTCACGACAATCTTGCTGTCCGCCAGTTGTCGCGAGAGAGCATTCACAACCATATGCAAATGAGGACGTATGCGATATTTCACTTTGTCTATTAAAATTCGGTAAATGTCTAACGTGATGGTTGTGACTTTGAAGTTAACGTCTGTGACGAGATGATTCAACAATGAGAGAAATGACACTATGTGCGGTATCAAAGGTGAGACGTCGTTTAACGACATAACAATATGCTTCAACGATTCTGTACCCTGGCACCTGGCATCCCAGTTATCGTCGTCGGTCAATTTTTTCATCATTGACTGTGGAATGATTCCAAATTCTAATGTTTCTAATTCAAACAGAGGTTCCTTCTTGGAACTGGGAGATCCATCGTCCGTTTCCGATTGGCTGGTCAAGCTTTCTTCCATGTCGTTGTTTTCTACGTCGACCATATGTTTGTACTCTTGCACAATCTCTGGATGAAGGTTTTCCAAATATTTCTCAAAGCGCACCATTCCAACCAATTGTTTGACCTTCTGAAGTGAAAAAAAAGCTGCTTGCTTTCGATCTTCTTCGCTCACAACAAGCTGCCGTGCCAGTGCTTGAACAAGAATCAAATAATTTTCCTTGTCAAATTCTGGCGTGAGCAACATCGGCAAACTCAAAACCGTACAAGCTTGACTAGGCCCGTCGTCCTCATTCTCCAGTCCGTAAAACACGATCGCTTGCAACACTTTCTGAACATTGGCCGTGTGCTTCATGTAGATGAGCAATGTCTGGACGGCCGAACGGCGCACGTTGATTTTGGGATGCCCCATGTTGCGAATGACCCGAGGCAACACGGTTTCCATACACGGATCCAAATCGATGCCACAAACGGGAATTAATTCTGTGATCAGCTGTAGGCACTCGTATCGCACTTCCCACATTTCATCGCTGAGAATGTGATACAGTTCCTTGAACAGCGTAAGTTTGCTCGAGAAGTGGACAAAGTCTCCGTTTTCGCGGATGGTGTTTCGCAAGTACGTCAGCACGTTGGTTCGTCGGCTGATTTTCTCCTCCAGTTGGTAAGCGACCACAGCATTATCTTCCATTTCTGAACCTACAGTAACATTATTGTGTCCGTAAAGAACTGCACCCGCCATGGAAACCGGTGAAGACACGCACAGGTGTCTGTGTATGTGTATGTCTGTGTGTACGGCGTTCAGAGTTTCATGCTAGGACCCTGCACGGAACGCGTTTTTATGGCTCAGGGAATTAGACAGTATTGACATGAAGGCTTAAAGATGATGATCATTGGCTGGCACGCCAGTCGTGGCTTAATGCTCCTCTTCGTGGGAATTGACAGCAATTTCATAATGAATGCGACTAAGTTCATCATGGTTCGAAATAAAATGAACGATTTTAACGCCTTAGACACAAAATAAATCTACTACTTTCCATAATTCAAGCTACTTCATGCAGGTGATTGGCATCGTAATTGTTACACACTAATGCTACTCGTTACATGTACCGTACACACTAAATTCTCGGTGGACAGAGTATGTTAGTTACATCGATAAGCGGCAGTTAGCACAGAAACTATTTCTCACGTTATTACCAACAACACGAGCAGCAGTCGACTGTATCCAGTGTGGTGAGGTGCATTCTCGTTGATTTAGAATTTTATCCGCAGTAGCTATGTTTCCGCAGCTGGACGTTTCACATCATGTTTGTGTTGTGAGCAAAGCCAGCCGATCGAAGAACTAGAGCAGGAACAGGAAGTAAACAAACCACCGTTTCGTATAACTAACACCAGATGGCAATAGAATGCATTGGCAAGGCTACCCTAGTGGTAAGATGGAGAACTCCTTTTACTTTCGGTAAACAGTTCTGTTTTTCGAAAGCAATCCGTAGATAATTTTAGGATGGCCAAAGACACGAAAAAACTTTCCGCGGTCTGGCACAAAATACGAAAAAATATATATATATAAGATTGTTATAAGATACAAAAACAAATTTTCGGATGAGCCAAAAAAATTTTTTCAGACAGTCAAAGGATACGAAAAAATTTTGAACCTGCAAAAAATACGAAAAAACTTGTCGCACCAGCACAAAACACGAAATAAATTTTCGGACAAACAAAAGATACGGGACAAAGTTCACGAACCGACAAAGAAAACGAAAAAAAAAAATTTCATACTTTCAAAACATGTGAAAAAAAAAAGTTTTAGACCGGCAAAAAATATACGAAAACATTTCGCGCACCAAGGGATAAGAAAAAATTTTCTCGGATTGGAAAAGCAGAAACAAATTTTTTTATTAATTCATTGTATTCTGCAATTTAATCCAACAATATGTAATTTAATGAATATATATATTATTTTTAATGCATAAACTAATGTACTGCTATTTATTTTCCATAAGCCTTTCAATACGTACGTGATAAGTGAAGAATAAGTAAAGAATAAATTTACAATTTACTCGCGGACATACAAAAATTAACGCTGAGCATTAAAAAAACAGTTGACGATCGGTAGTTGGATACCACTGAGCTATTGAACGTGGAGATTGCTAAATGTTCGATAAATAGATCTTGATGTAAAAATACATTTGCTCCATAAATAAGTAATGTAAGTTTAATAAAAAACATTATAACCATTCAACAAAAAAAATGTTTAATTAAAATAATACGCGGCCAACAAAAATGTATCGATATTAAACCAAATACATTTTTCGATAAAAATCTATTTTTATAATTATTTATGCGCGCAGAATAAGAAAACTCATGGAGGGGGACAAATGATCTTCCCCGCAGAAACCCAATAAAATTTACAAAATTTAGTAAGCTGTTACTTTTCTTGTAACAATGTGTTTATTCAATAATAACATGTGTTGTTATTGAACACATATTATTCTATTAAAAATCGGTGACCGTTAGTTTTATTAAGTTTTATAATTTATTATGTCTTTAATTTTTAGTTTGTCAATTCGCCCCCCCCCCCAACAAAACAAATTCTATGTCTAGAAAATTAAAAAATAGAAGTTATAGAAATGTAAAAAAAAAAAAAACCCACACAAACACATAAAACTTTCCACTTTAAACCAAAGACTTT
>JAQIWH010002559.1:0-23939 GCA_034695005.1 Cryptops parisi | reverse complement strand
TAGCATATACACTGGTAATTTCCGTTACATCGGACATTGGCCAAAAGCCTCGGCCAAGGTGCGAAATGGCTGGTCATGTCCCACTTTGGCCGCACTTCGGACTTTGGCGGTAACATATACAATAATATACACGTAGATTATATATCCATTATCTAACATAGTATATAGCTTCCAACTTGATTTTGGTCCGTTTGGTTCAAACTGAGTAACACTGTACTACAGGAATATTGTCGAATATCATGAAATACTGTCGATATTCAAAAATTGCTTCTTTTATTTTAGGAGACCAATTAATGACTGGCACAATATAACTATTGTTTTAAATTTTGTTATTATAACAGTAATAGTGTGTCATATTAGACAGTAAAAGTTATTGGTTGTAGAATATCTAAATTAAAAACAAAAACTGTTAGGCTTTTCGAACCCTCTAGCGGGCTACTGTTACGAGCAGCATTGTTTTTAGGTACATCATTGTGTACCTAATGATGTACCTAACATGATTAGGTACACACTCCAGATATTTAAAAACAATGCTTTATTAAACATTAGTCAACATAACATAACATAATATTTTTTTTAACAACAGCACGTTATGGCTCCGTTATTGTAAAGTACGTCAATAAAATATAACAGCATAGAATTTTAGCTTTCTAGCTATAGAGTTACAGTACATACTCGCTGAGTTTACGAAAAATGTGTTTTGTGGTTATAACTAACTAAAGCGATATTTTAATAAAAAAACATTGAATTTCTGCTGAAACACTACACAAACATTTTATAGACATTTATTATTATTCCAGTCATTTTGGGTGTCAACCTCAATAATTGAGTTACCCCTCCTAGTGACGCAACTGGTTAGAATAGTAATACAGAGCTACCTACAAAAAAATCACTGCTTAACATATAATAATATTTGTCCATGGAGACTTCTTATGCATCTGAAATTGTGTTAAATTGAAACAATACTAATGCGTATAGTAGGTTGTTATTCCTTTAGTGATAATAGTTTCATCTCTGAAATGTAAAAAAAAAGTTATGTTGGTGAAATTATTGTAATTTCCTGAATGAATCTTAATCAGATTTAACAGCTACTGTCGAAGGAGCCTCTGTGAAATTATTTAAAGGAGGTGGAGGTAAAACTGGTAATATTATGCTGAGATTGAATCAATAATGCAATGTACACGAGAAGTGGCATTCAAAACACGGTATTATAAAATACTTCCTACTTATCCTATGGCTTGATTAAAACATTGCTACAAAGCTCACCAAGAACGAATTAATTTTGCAAATTAATTTTTAATTTACATTAAATTTTCATATGGTTGTTGAAGACGTGTGTACGACACATAGTAGATACAGGGAAACCCAAAAATTGATCCGACGAAAATGTTTGCGTGGGAATAGGGCTAATATTACTTTTTGCCTAGGGCCCCGAACAACCATAACGCTGGTCCATATTATAAAAGTATTTCAGTCAATCTTTTATGCCTATTTCCTATTAGTATACGTTTCATCTGTGTTATACTATACGTGTGATTTGCAAAATGAGATTGTTGAAGATAGAAAAAAATTGCATTAAACCAAATGGTTCATTGCAAAATTTAAAAAATAAACCCTTCCTTTACGATAAATTTTGAGCAAAACAACGGATAGATGCAAAGATATTAGTGCAAAAAGTGTAAAGTAGCTCATGGCAAGTTCAGATCTTTAAACGCGTTTTCCTCGAAATTGTGAAGATGTTATGTTTCCAGGCCCTTCAAATAGATAACGTGGTTACACTACACCACAAGGAGTCTAGAACAATATCCCCCGAACAAAATACCCCCGTCAAAGATTTCATATATTTAAGCTAATGCTGTAGATAATCTTAAATACTATTATTTTGTTTATTAAAAGGTATTACTAATAATGTCAAATTAATTTTATATTTTGAACTGTATGTATTTAAAATGATCATACCAATAACATTTGATTATTCAAAAAAACGATGATGCAATTCTTAAATGTATTAAATATCAAAAACTATGTATAGGCCTACTAAATATTAACATTTTGTAAACGATTTATACTAAATTTTGAATAATTAAATGTAAACGGTATATAAGCCTACTTTTAAATACATATTATTACCACAGCACAACCATCTCAACCGCACGTTACATTCATTTGTATGCCGATCGTATAAGACCCCAATAGCAATGCCACGTGTGTTTGTGTATCTGGTATTCCCCACATGTATCAATAATTATATATGTCCAATATCGGAAACACAAATCAATAGTTCGGTATAATGTAAAATCAACATATCGACCGAGCCGAGAAAAAATCCATAGATTACTTCTTTGTCAAGTACCGTGCGACAGGTAATACGATTATGTAATAGTTGGGTTCCGTTGATATAAATGTTTGTAAGTCAGATGCTGCAATGTCAATATTATCCTACCAGTTATAAAATAAAATTGATGATGACGATTTCGAATAAGGAAATTGCGGGGATGACAACGATACCATCACTATTCAAATATGCATTATTATTCAAAATATGATATTATGAAATAATTACAAAAATAACTTTAGATTAATATCAAAAGTTATATAATACATTGTATAATTATAATATACAATTTATAAATTGTATATTGCAAAATTATCACATTTTTTATTTTTAAAATACTAATCGCATGTCTACATTGTTTAAGGAAATCAATAAGACATCCAAACCAAAATATCAAACCGTGAAAATCTAATGCAATATCTCTAGAATGTAATCCGATGATAAAATGTCCGCAGAACAGATTTTTTTTTCAGTTTACAAGAAAACAAAACCGAATTTAATAAAATAAAAAAGTAATTCTGAAACTAGATTGCAGAGGTTGTAAAAACAGAAGATGACACGAGTGATACTAGCACGGTACCATTGATACACGACATTCCGATTCTGGGGGGGTTTGGCATCCGGTAGCAACGGTTAATCAATAACTCGCACGCACTCTCCAGGTTGAAGAGAAAGGTGAAGAAAAAAATATGATGTAGGAAAGTTGATAGGAAGCCCTGGACCAAAAAAACGGTTAAAATGATGGATGAAAAAGGTAGGTGAGTAAACAGAATGTACCCTAGAGTTGGATTGTTCGCCAAAGCGATTCGAGTCACAAAATGAAAAAAACAAAATCGTATTGAGGGAGCTGTAAACCGAGTTAACTCTACGAAAATAATGAAAAAAGTGGAAGTAAACTTGGTTATAAGTTATAATTATATTAAAAAATATATTATATGTACTTATATTTTTATAATGTTATAAAAATGGAGGTATATGTACTTTTTTAAATTTGGAAAAGTCCAGTAATACCAAAACGCGACATGGACGTTTACGATGGCATGCGTTGCGTTTTATTTTTACAATTTCACCTATTTTTTGATAAGTGAATGTAATGTTTATATGATAGCACCACTACCAAAATTATAAAAATTTGTACAAAAATCTTCCATCTACATAATTGTCAAATTTCTGTTTGTGTGTCCATCAGGTCTATACATTCCTAAACGAAACGATACCAATTAATGGTAATTTATTTTAACTATTGTTTTTTTTTGTATTGTTTGCTTGATAATTTTCTGTTACTTTAAATTGTGTTTGATCTCCTTTGAGAAATGTTAGATCTCTTATTTTACGATGGTGTTAGTTTAATTGATCGGGGACGTGAATTTCGTCTTCTACTTCTTGCCCTTTGAAAGTAATGCATTGTACCTATTGTAAATTTTCCTCTTGTACCCTTTTTAGTTATTTTAGTGTCTGTTTTTGTCCGATTGTTCCTCTAGAATGCAATAAATAAATATTTTATTATACAATGTTCTCACGCGAATTTGTAAGTCAACGCAACTATTTTCAATGTCATTTCAATTCCGAGATATGGACATTTGTCATGTGGATGATTATAACACGAGGGTATCATAGTAACCACTATGCAACAAAAAAAAACATTTTGTCACGACGTTTTGAATCTATCGTTATGAACACATCCTGATATTGTTTGAACAATAACCACTTTCCACGGTTTCAAAACAAAACAAAAAATTTACGGGCGAAGCACGGGCTTCCTTGTTTACTGTTTTAATCAACAATCAAAATCTGGAACGCTTGGAAATCACGGGATACACCATAACAACGTGAGTGTATACAGTGGGAGTTCAAAGTACAGTATAATAACGAAAGCTTTTCAAAGAATGGGCGTTCTCGATTACAGTGTAATTTTTACCCCCATTTCAACCCGGTTATTGTGATCACTTTGGGATCAGTGCTTTTTGGTAACAATAGGCAGCTGATAACATTAAACATTAGATATAAAACATTAAACAGTGATATTGGACCAACTGATAATGATAACAATAGCCGAATGATAACATAACCGTATTCATTATTTTTTTTAGCGTAGATGTAATGGTTCGTGTGATAGTACATTGTACTAGAAACGTGATACGAAAATGCTTTAAGAGTTCATCGGCATCGATTCGACCAAGTAGGCGTTATAAACACCGGACCAAGGGCACTAATGACATGAAACGTGACAGTGAAATTTTAATTAAAATATAATACGGTACCAAAAATGGGCATATTTGTTCTGTGCGATTTATTATAGGCCTAATTAAACACAGTATATCATATTTTGTTAATTGTACTAATTAAACTATAGAATTTTCAACACCTGCGTCAATGGTCTGTTCTTTTGTTAAGGGCTTGTTCAGGATCGCTGTGTTTGTAAATCTACTGTGTTTATAAACCTACTATATAACCGTACGATGTTTTTTGCTCCGACAACAAACAAAAAATTGTTGTTTCTCAAAAATTACACCAAGGGGTGCTGTTAGACAACATTGCTAGATCAACAAAGAAGTGTTTTAATTAAAAGTACAAAAAATGGATAATTGGATTTTTAAAGATTGCTGGACTTTATATATACAGGGTTATTAGACTATTCATTATTATAAAAATAACACCTCATGAAAAAAATATCGCAAAACACATTGACCTATATCAAGGTAGCGACTCTAGTGACAGGTCTGTATATCAATAACCGTAAAATATATTATACATTTATATAAACTAACATAAATTAACACCGAATTAAACAACAAGGACAGTTTTTATCGTATTTTTTTTTAAACTATTTCTAAAAAAAATTGTTTTCGTAAATAAAATGTTTTTGTGTTTTCTGATTAAACAAAATCATCTTTATAACGGGCATTATCAGTTACCATGGTATGTTTTTCAATCGATACATTTCAAAAGTAATAATAGATACTGTATATGAAAAAAATAATAAATAAGTCTATATAAAAAGATATCACTTTGACAACACATTCAAAACAAAAATTTGTTATATATTTAGAAATTGTATATTTATTTTTTTAAACATAGTTTTGTTTAGTCGAGTGTTATCTCAGCAGGTGGTGTTGCACACCACAGATCGTATTAAATTAGTGTAACAATCCTGATTTTAATGTTTAGACTTGTAAATATCTGAAATTTGAAAACTAAAACTTCAAATTTTATATGTAAAGTAGTTTAAAAAAGTAGATTTAGATTAAAATATAGGTATTTAGATTTTAAATGAGATTTGGAGTAAAATTTTGAGGTGCTCAAGTAGGGCAAAATTCATCGACGAAAACACAAACAAAATATCAATTTGAAAAAAAAATATTTAAACCATTTTTATAAGGATTATTTCTAAATTAAATATAAATAATCTAGAACATAAAATAAATTATTTATTTTTATTTATTTAAGAAAATAAAAACAACCTGAATTGAAAAATAAGAATAATCCGCTTGAAACGCAGAAACGGGATTACGACCAAGAACACTATGAATCTTCTTAATTCTAAAATCGTTAATTTTAATGAACCTTTCTTTTTAAATACAGCTTACACAACAACTAGATTTATTTATTATACGATTTGTAAACAAGTTAGAATGATTTACGTTTATTTCAGGCTCGGTTAACGAAGTGGGAAAAAATTTGCCCTGACGCGTATTTTCTGCGTTTCATTCTTCCAAATCACCTAGCAAAAAAAAAATCGCATGGTTCATTTTCAAATAACGATTAAAAAATTTACATGAAACATAAAAATATTGAAAGCAACAAATTTTCAATCTAAAATGTATAACGTCCTATTAGGCTCGTGTTGCATTTCAGGCCCCGTCGAATAACTACATTTTTCGCCTGTTGCGATTTACATTTGTGAGATGATGATGATGATGATGATGATGATCGTCGTCGACATTCGGAAAAACGATTTGTACAATAGTTGGAGGCTGAAATTGAAAATGTACTAAAATTTTCATAGACACACATTTGTCGAACAATTTTCCGATCGATCCGTCCCGGAGAACCCTTTTCTCGACCGCGTTAAAAATTGATCAACAAACTGTAAAAATGTCAACTGTTTGTTTTGTTTTATCGCTCCAAGTGGTACAAAATAAATGATTTAAAATTTAATTCGATGGACGAGCTCTCTCTTTTGTCTCATTAAAACCGAGCCGACGTTTCGCCGTTTTGCGCGCCCAAAACTGCGGGCGCGTTTTTAATTCAGGGCATATTTGGCTGCATTTCCATTATCGTAAGATAAGTGAGGTGGGAAGACTTGAAAAGTTGGCAGTGTCTGAAGAGAAAAAAAAATTGCTAGCAGCAACGAAACTCGACTAAACGAATTTCGTATCGTGAAATTCGTTCGGCCAACGCGATTATGTGCACATTTAAAACACGCCCCTATCCATCTCATAATCATTCTCCCGTAAAAGGAAATTTAGTATTCTCACTTTTCGACGAGATTTATAAGTGAGATAATCTCACTTAACAAAAAAGTTGAACATAAAAATTAAACAAAAAATTCAGAGAAGACGCTAACAACAAATTGTCCTAGCGTAACGATAAATTGCCCTAGGTTGGTTATGAAAAATGTTGAATTATAAATATCCAATTTTGAACTAAACATAAAGAAAACAAAATATAGTATTCATTCATTTCATTTATTTTCGGCGGCTCGCTGGGGTCGCGGTGGGCAAGCCCACGCAGCACGGATCGCCATCTCGTCCGATCCCCCGCCGCAGCACAAACATCGACCCAGCTGTTAAAAGAGACCCTTTCAAAATATAGTTTATTTATTTATTATTTCTTTACGTCCCAGAGAGACATGATGGTGAAATACAAACAATGTTAACCAATGATAAGGACTTATTTACAGATGAAAACAACAAAAATAAAACAACATGATGGAGAAATCATATAATGCACAAATAAACACACAAGAACAAACTGAATCAAAAAACAAAAAACATATACCTATCCATACGGATAGATACACATATGAACATATTTATATGCACACTCATTTACAAAATAAATAATAAACAATGTAAATACTCAATATCTGACAGAATATAATTAGTATAAATAATATAATTGAAAAATTGGGAAAAATAATTCGTATATGAAAATTAAGAAAATATCCATTCTTAATATATAAATTGCCCCGACTCGATTTTGGAAAAATTGAAACACAGCACTTTTTTAAATATAATTTTTTTTAGTGTACCGAAAACAAATTGTCCCATGTCAATATTTGATATTGAAAAATATCGAATGAATATCGAATACATGTACTTTTTTAAATAGAAAAAAAGTACATTAAAAAATTCGTTTAAGGCCTCTATATACTGTCATATACAAATTATATTGTATGTACATAATGCAAAAAATCCATTTTTGATTTCTGCATGTTTCGATTTATGCGAATTAAAATGTCTGCACCATTTGAAAAATTCGATTATGCTTTTTTTTATTAATTCCATTTTTGATTAATGCATGTTTCGGTTGATGCTAATTTTGATTTATGCGAAATTAAATCTATGTGATCGTTGAGTAATTCGATATTTGATTTATGCGAGTTTTGAGTGAGATTCCATTTTTCGATTTCTGCAATTTTCATTTAATTTATTTATATATGCGATTTTTGTACATTGTTCTTACGCGGTTTTTGATTTATGCAAAGAGCTTATGCGGGTTCTCTTTTTATGCGTTTATTTGGTATATAGAACTATACAGTATATTTATTTATTTATTTTTATTTTATTTTACACGGTCCAAAAAAACCAAAAAACTCATAAATATTCTAATAATATAAAATATGCTCATAAACGGCTGTAGATGGCAGTACACGTTCAATTGCTCGCTCACAACTCACTCACAAGTGAAGCTAATATATAGAGTATAAAAACGAAACTAAACAATGGAAGATATGAATAAAAAGTTAGCAACTTCCCTAGTCCATATGTGAAATTCAGCAAAAGACGCTAATGGTGTAAAATGCCATTAACGACGGTTTGTCTTAACCATAAAAAAAAATCGGAATAGCCCATTCAAACAGAAATACAAACACTTGGTTATCGTTATGGAGATGTTAAAGATAAAAAGAAAAGTTAATGAAAAAAAATCTAGGGTTTGATGAGGTTTGCGAAATGTTATCTCGGATTTTGACGATATAGTACAATGAAGATATTCGGTAGTCGACAGCTTTCGAAGAGTGATAAGTGAAATTAAAGAGTTGAAGTGCTACTGATAAAAGTCATTTTAATAAGAAAATCGAATCAAGAAACCGATGATAAAATATATGATTGGTTGTCGAAAACAAATAATTCAAACTAGACCCTATGCGTTGACGAGCCTGAAATTCAATCCAATCAAGCATCCATGAGTTAATGTTTTTCCACATTTCACGAACAAAACATGTTTTCTATGTGTTAAAATAGCCGATTAATTTTGGTGTGAAAAATTAGTTCAGATTTTAATCACGACGTTATTCGAATCGATTATTGGCTGTTGCGAACCATCGGTCATTTTGCGAAAAATCCGGAAAATCCATAGTGAAATAATATTTTCATTGCAAAACATTAATCCAGCTTATTGCGAGATGCAAAATTATTATTTTTATTTTATTTTATTTTATTTTTTTATCATATTCATTTATTTATTTATTTATTTATTTATTTCAGTTCGTTGGACGCGAACATTCAAATCGCAAAACCCGATCGCAATTTCCGTTTTACGATTTATTTTTCACACAACAGGGGTCGCCCACCTTTTCAGTTAACCAAAGAAAATAAAATGCAAACTAAACAACACGAATTTTTTTCTTCCGCAAATTGTCATATAAAAATACGACGATTTATCAACCTGCAAAAAAATAAATGAAAGCGTAAAAAAAGCAGCCTAGTGTTGGAATTGCGCAAAATTGGTTTTCGGTGTAATTAGGGTGCAACGTTACGATTAACGAAGGAAAAGTTATCTCGCTTGATGATGATCATCATCATCATTATAATCGTTCTTCATCAACGACTAGCGTGATTTATTCATCGTAATAAATTCATCGATGGTGTGGCAAACGTACGAAAAATGACAAAGCACATACCATCCATCATTCTCTCGAATCGAACGAAACTGGAAAATTCGTGAAAAAAAACAAACTGCATTTTTTGTTATGATAAACTACATTTTGTGTATAAAAGTGTATAAAAGTCACCAAAAAAAAAATACAACCCTAAAAATTTAAAAAATAGTTTCATGTTATGACAAGAAATCTTGTAATTATCATTGAAATGTACTCAGACTTGAAAAACCACAACACATACGTAACTAATATAATGTGTTACTGTATAAAAAGAGTGACACATTCCTTGATAAATATAACAAATGTACTCTTATAAGCCAAAAGCTTTTTATAAGATTCCTGACCTTTAAAGTATTCATTGACAAATATAACAGATTAAGATAACCATGAATCGTCAAATAATCATGTCTCGTTCAATTTCCTTAAGTTTGTAAGATAAGACATTAGCACTTAAGACAAATTATCTAACGGATGAATGCGCTCAAATGAATTACACCATCAATTTTATCCAACCTATGTATTCAATTAGGAATTTCTGATCATATCATATGCCTTCTGCATGATTTTCCGAGTGAACACCACTTCCCAATCAGCGATCGTTTTCAAACTCGTGCAAAGTATAGCAATGGGGTCGTACAGGAATCGGTCATCGCCTCACTACTATACTTCATTGTCTCCAAAACGATTTGCCACTTGATGCGAAAAACTAATCGTATTTATTCTACGTAGTATACTAATAATAAATAAAAAAACCATCAATTAACAGAATGATACAGGATTCCTGTACGTCTTCCATGTAATATTCGATAGCCTTAAACTGCCTCTTCAAACTAACTCTCCAGTTTAAGCTACTGTATTAACATCTTTTATTTTGTTTCATTGAAAACAGTCCAATGGTTCAAAAAATACTACGACAACATGGAAAGTAAAACTAAAACGAATATAAAGAGTGAGCAATTTTAAAATAACTTAATAAAAGATGAAAAATTATATTAAGTATGGAATGCAAACAAAAATAAATAGATTAGTAACGATGACAACAAATTTGCTTTTTCTAACACCAAAATTTGAAAAATTCCTAGGAAATTATTTTATCGAACAAGATTCAAGCTATCGAGTGGTAAAAATCCATTACCATGAAATTAAACCCATTGAAATAACAGATACAGTACTACAATCATTGATAACAGTACCTCCGTTCCTAATCAATCAATCAATTTTTCTACATTATCCCTTGGATCACAAATTGAAATGATAGCAGAAATAATTTTACAAAAATAAATCTGTTTCTATTTAAGATAATTACGTATATTTTGACGAATTCTGAAAAGAATCAACTTGTTGTATCTAAAATTACTCCAATCCTTTCATACAGCATAATTATATGAGTAGACGTGTCAATTTCGAATTAGAACATTGTCGGTGATATATAGTATCAATTACTAGAGTATTCTATGTTTGGTCTTCTAACTAGCCAATATTTTGCGATTTTGACATAAAAAAAAAGTTACTAACTTTGTTTCATAGTTTGAAATTTCCTACCCTAAAACAAGTAAACAAACACCTGAACTTAAAAATTGGAAAATAAATAGATGACCATCTCGTAATACGAATGCTTTTCAGTTTAATGTTGCCTCTATAGAATCTAAATTATCCAAAACTCCTATCAACAGTAGAACTCCCTCTCAAGATTAGACAGTTCGCATTTAATAATTGTCTTAACAGTCAAAGTGATTGTAAAAATGTTGATCGATTATTCTTTAAGCATATTTTTTTATGTTGTCACGCGTAAGAGTTGCGCAATTTTAAGTATGGCAACTGGGACAATTTGGTCACAAAACTCTGACGTTAGTTTCTTCCTCAACCAATAAAAACTGATTGGCAAATAAATATGACGTCACAGCTGTCCACAAGGTGTTTCACTTGCCCATGACTCGCCGCACTAAAAATTACGTGTGTCAGGTGGTTTTTATACTCTGAATCAGCAATAAGTTGTTGTAACAAAAAATCAATGCAATTTAGATCTGCAAAAAATACAATCTGAAAAAAAAAACAAACCCGACATCAATTGTTGCTAGAAAACATCACATTTTGATATTCACTCTTAACAAAAAAATATAAAAATCTTGAACACGTAAAGAAATGTGAAGTGCAATCAACATCTGTGAAGAATTTGATTTTGGAAAAAAAAAACACCATTGTCATTGCACAAGTTGATTCCAAAAACAAAACAAAACACTGTAAATATGCAAATAATACAGAAACAAAAATCAAAGAAAAATTCTGAAACCGTATAACAAAATGAGAAGTGTAATCTGTGGAATGCGATCGATGCTATTTCAAAGAGCAAATCTTGGTCACGGCACCAGTTTTCTCAAGAAATCTATCTCTTAAACCGTGAATAAGAGATAAGTTGATATCTTATCTTTAACATAAAAACAAAGCAAAAAAAAAAAGACTGAGAGCATAACAAATACACTTCATAAATCAGAAATTCAAACGATTCGAAAATAGAATCTTCTTGTTCACGGCATCCGTAGTTACAAGAAACTTTATCTCACACCGTGAATATGGCATCGTAAAATTTTTATCTCACACAGAAAACAAAAAAATTCTGAGAAAAAAACAAAACAAAATGTGAAATTTGCAAACACCTTCTGTAGAATTCAAACGATTTCATTATGAAAATCCTAGTCACGGCACCAAAAAATAACGGAAACTCTGAATTATGCAGCACGGTTTTAGCAAAATGGAAATATCCTGAAACGTAAGATGTATAAAATTCCAATTATTTTGTTATGAGAATCCTGGTCACGGAATCCATTAAACGTTTGACGATTTTCGCAGAAATAATAATTCTAAAAAAATAAAATTTAAAAAAGAAAAAAAAATCCTGGTATGTCAATATTGACTTGGAACTTGGAACAATTCAAAAACTACAAGTCGAGTCTCATATAACGAGCTATAGCGATTTCAAACGTAAAAATTGCTTTTCATCCAAACATTGCATACCGCTACTTAAAATTGCTTTTCATAAAACTCTTGACAACCAAAATTAGTTGGTGACCATACTATAATAAAATGTGTCAAGAGATGAAACTAAAAATTACACTTCATAGGGTAAAATGCTATTCATAAACAACTAATTTTTCCCATAACAAGGGTCATCCCTGCACCACCAATCAAACTCGTCGTATAAAGATCGATTGTATTTCGATAAAAGAATCCTTGTCAAGGCACCAAATTTAATGAATTTCGCAGAAAACTTAATTCTAGAAAATAGGAACTTCCGGATAATAGAGAGTTGAAACCCCTCCAAAAAAAAAAGACTTGAAAGACTTGATTATTGCAACCTGTTGGCATGAGATAAGGAAGCCCTTCAATTCTTTTTTAATAGAATTTTCTGTTTCTGTTTCTAAAAAGGTAATGCAATTGGACAAAATGTCCAGAGGGTTAATTTCAGAAGAAAGAAAAAAAAATAGTCACGTGACCAGTTTCAATTTTTTTTTAGAGACAATGGGTAGTTTGTGAATATTCTTTAAGTGACAACAAGTGTTCGAAGAAGAGACACCAAAAAAAAGTAAAAAATAAAAAATAAACAGACGATCGATAGCCAATCAAGTTTCACTTGTGTCTTCATCAACTTCAATAACGATAAGCTGAAATGGAAAACGATCGATACAACCGAATAAAAAAGAAGAAACTCAAAACTTCATTTTGTGCTGTTTTTGATATAGAAAACGAAATTTTTTTTTTGTTGCTATTTTATATTTTCAACAAATAAGAAAAAAAAAATATAATGCTATAACAACTGAATAGAAAAATACTTCGTTTTTTTTGGGGGGTAAAACCTTTTAACGTAACGTGGTACTGTGTTTTTGTTCGCAAACTAGATTTTAAAACGTTTTGAAACAACAAACACGTGCAACCCTATTTTTGTTGATTTTGTGTTGAATTGTTTATTCCGATAGATTCTCAACAATTAGTGGTTGACAACAATAACCGGTTACTCGGATGAACTACATCTATATAGTAATAGATGTGGTTCTATTTACCACAATGGTATAATTTCGCTACAAAAATGTTGTACCATTCGTTGGCTGTGCTGAACAGGTAACATTTTACTCAGCAACACTCTGAGACAAAACACCCACTTCACGTGTCAACTTGTTCGAAATGACACGACATAGATACATCAAACTTTAATGGAATAAAATGTTTCACGGTCTATGTCCATGTTCAAAATTTCAGCTCTGTAGATCATCGGAAACCTACCATAAAACGACCTTAAAGAGCGTGACAATACCAAGTAAAAGGTTGTAAACAGTTATTGAAGAAAATAATGTTCACGTAAAATTTATAAAATATCAGTGTTGCTCTTAACATACTGTATACCTCGCCATTTATTATATACTCCTAGTATTACACTATTGAATTAAATTGTTATCACGTCAACTTTCTACATTCCTCACTTAACGCGATTTTATTGGGCAGTGCATTGTTGAACTAAAATTATAATCACGTAAAATGCCTCATTTAACGCGATTTTCGTGTTTTGTTATATGAATGTCAATCACGTATTGTCATATTGATTTTTATTTTATTTATTTTACATATTTTTATTTATTCCTTGTTTTAACGAGCTAGTTGACGCTGTAGTCCAATTACACCCTTAAACTGAATTGCAATGTGAAATTTCTCGCATTCCTCGTTTACCGCGTCCAACTCTAATGCATCGCCATGAACTATAATCAATCAAACCACCCGCATTACAAGTCACACATTCCTCTCTTAACGCGATTTTTTCACGATACTAATACACATACAAACAAACACTGCAAAAAAATGCGACAAATCTTAATTATATGTTGTCATGAATGTCATGTTTTTATATATATGTATAAAATATATCTTTATACATATTTTGTATACATATAAATTTATCGATTTTTTTTTACATTTCTAAAATTATAGGCCTATAATATAAAAAGAAAGAATGTCACGAAATATTCAATATTTGTTTTGTTTTGTTTTTGCATTCTGATTGGCTGAAAATCCACCTCTTCCAAGTAACGTGCATGAAACCACTTAGAGTGAACAAAACAAAAAAGGCAATTATTGTCTCGCAACAAAAAAGTAAAGAACAACAAAAATCCAATACAGCCTCCCAAAAAAAAGTCGATTTTTTGTTTTCCACCATAGTTAAATTTAGAAACGAGGAACTAAGTCATTGATTAGCTGGAATGTTCATCGAACCATTTAATCCACGATTTATTTATTTGTTTATGGTATCTAATTTATTAACTATTTTCTATTTTAAGATACATTTCGATAAAGGAAAGTTTGTTTAAACTTTTTTGCAAAAAAAAACGGTCTTCTCACATCATTACGATTAACGTAATGAAATGGAATACACATTCAAATTGTACTGGTAACACATTTAAATAGTATTAATGTACTGTAGGTAGGCCAAAAAAACAAACCGTCATGAAAATTCGTGACTATTAAGAAGCTGGTATGGTAAATTTCAAAGGAAGTTCTAAAAATGGTATTTCCAAAACTTTCGGTATCTTTATAATACCAAACGTTTTAATGATTTATATATATTTATTAAAACAATATAACAATAAATTCCAAAAGTGTAAAAAAAAATAATGATCCTTTTGGAGTTTTATGTAGATAAATTTAACGTAAATGCGGAAACTAAATTGGTAGAATGTTTCGAAAAAATTTGAGTATCACTGTCATTTTGAGGTTAACGATACATCAAAAAACGTTTTAGTGATTTCGATGGGATATATTCCAAAAAAAGTTATGGCTAAATTCATTTTTACGTTGAGTTTTGCAGAGTTAAACAAAAAGTGGGTTTTTGGAATTTCCTAGATCTTTGATAATCAAACATATTATTTCAAAATAAAAGACTAAAAAACTAAAAAGACTAAATTATAAAAGACTGAAAAAGACAACTGTCCCAAAAAAGCAAGGCGCATAAATTGCATTTAATTTGGAGTTTTTTGTAACACGAAACGTGGATTTTGTAAATTTTGCTAACTCATTGATGGAATTTCCCCAAACTTCGGTACCATTATAATATCAGTTTTTTGTACTGTCTCTTGCACGTGACTGCGATATTAATATATGAAT
The DNA here is from genome assembly GCA_034695005.1 of Cryptops parisi. NCBI lineage: Eukaryota > Metazoa > Arthropoda > Chilopoda > Scolopendromorpha > Cryptopidae > Cryptops > Cryptops parisi. Next base: position 8,355 of record JAQIWH010002559.1, on the reverse strand, counting down.
TCCAAAAAAAAAATAAGTGCCATGAAAAACTCGTTGGCCTTTGAGGGGTCTGCAAAATTTAACAAGAGTGCTGAATCGAGTATAAGTTTGGTAGTACCGGTACTGAAATGGGAATTTTCCAAAAACTTTGGTATTACAATATTATTTACATTTTTTTCACACAAATTTCAGAACCATCAGCACGGTGTGATATATTCCAAAAACCAACACTCCAATAAATGTCAATCGTTATGAACATTTCACGTCAAAAGAACGCAGACGCCACCTGCGCAACAACGCAACATCGATACATTTTTGGTCCTCTTTTGCAATTCAATTTCCAAAAATCAATTCCTACAAATACAGAAACCGAACTGCCATCGACTTTAGATGGTGTTTACCTTAGAGTACCATCTTCCCAAGTATACCAAATTTAAAAACAAAACAAAACAAAACAAAAGCTGAAAGTGGACTGAGTCCATTTTATAGAAAAGGGAATGGCACTTTATTCTTTGGTGAAAAAGTAACAACGAAATCTCAATGGAAGGTCTATGCAAGAAAAAGAAGAAGAAATCGATAAATCGGACAACAACCCAAGATTGTCAATCCACTTTAAAAAACCTTGAAGTGCCCAAGAAAAAAAGAGGAAAGTCCTTGGTGGTGTTAAACCCCCATTTACTTTGGGTCATTTTTCTGCTTGACCAATAGCAGCGAGGTTACGTTAAGTGAAGCGGATGATATTCTAGTTTGAAATGGAGCAGAATCAACCCCTCGTTTAACACGGGTATTCACAACAAAATGGATGTAAGAAAACTTCCAAGAACCCCTTTGGTAATACGATATTAACCAATTTTGAGAGTTGATGGAACGTTTTAATACCGAGGGTTGTTATCTCAATTTGCAGCTGTTTCAATCACGAAATGGGATTTAACCAACGGTTGAAGACTTTAATGAAGATTACGAGACACGCGATCCTGTGGGTTTTATTGAGGTTTTTCAATGTGTTGTCCCAGGAAAAAAATGTGGACCGTAAGGGCATTGACAGTGTAATTAGAGTTCGTGTTAATTAAAGTTTTTGGATGACTAACTAGAAACTTATTACCTTGTGGAATATAATTAGGCTGAAATGAAATTGACACGTTTTAAAACCAAATCTGGAAAAAATGAAATCACCAAAGTTTTTAGAAATGTCATTTGGCGTTCTTCTTGAAACTTATATAAAAATGATACAGTAAAAACCTGTTTAACCTTAAAGTTCTACGTATCATTTTAATCATTACAAATATGTTAATCAATAAAATGTTCCTTTTGGAATACTTTTAAATTCGTGTGACATTCACTTTGATCAAAAATTGAATTAAAACAGTACGAAAATTACCAGTTTTAAAAATTCTTTTGACATTTTTTGGATTTTGGACTTACTATACATAAAATATAACAATGATAAACCTGGTTATTTTTAAAATGTGTACAAACTTAGTTTAGTAAATTAAACATTAACTGCTGTCATTAAAAGTGTACAAACTAAACATCAATTCATCATTAATTAATCTTTCTTTAACGTTGTAGGTAGGCCTACCATTTCAATAATTTCAAATAATACCAATAAAATTTTTCTGTTTGGAATACTTTTAACTTGATGTGGTAGGCTATTAACTTATTTCAAATCTGTTTAAATCAAACAAAGAGTATTGGTACTAAACTTTTAAGTGAAACTTTAAACAATGTCCTTTTTGCCGATCTTCTTGGCAATCTAAATTTAAACCCTTAAAAACCTACTCTTACAAAAAAAAACTACTGAAATGCACGTACATTCCATGTAAGGCTAATTACGCGTTGACAGATAACAAACCTGTTATGTACCGAACCTTTTTGTTTTGGTACAATACCATTCCAGCAACTTTTTTACAAAAAAACAAAGTAGTCAAAAAAAAGTTTTCAAATGTAAAGAAAATAATTTAAAATTATATCAAAGAACTGTTTCTTTTTGGGATACTCTGAACTTGATGTGGTATTCATTTATTTTAAAAGTAAACTCGAATACTGCGATAAGTACCAAAGTTTTGGAAAAGTCCTTTTTGCCGACTTTCTTGGAAGTCTAAATTTAAACCCTTAGAAACCTATTCGCAGATAAAGAAAACAATGCACTCCACGTACATTCCATGTAGGGCTATTTACGCGTCTGAAAGATACCAAAGCTGCTATTTACCAAACCTTTTTTTCGGTACGGTACCATTCCAGTAACTGGCTGCAAAAAGAAAATCGAATGGTCCAAAAAAAGAAAAGTTCTCAAAGGTAAATAAACGTTGTTGCTAAATCTGGAGCACTCCCACAAATTGTAAAAATAAAAATAAAAATCGCAGCAACAACTCTGCAACCACCTAGTGTTCCATGACCTGCAAAACCGTGGTGTCAATAAGTATCGTCGTTTCTTTTCCCTCAACAACCAATGAACTGTCGAGTTGGAAAAGGCAAACAGTTTTCGAGCAATTACACAACAGTCGTTTGTTTTTTGGAGGGATATATTTTGGTAGCAGCTTTGCGGATTATAACCACCTCGGTGTATGTAGTCCATTAGGTTATGAAAATGATCGCTCGTGCCACCGAAGGTTGAACGTTTACAAGTTCAGTCAGTGGCTTTGTGAATGAATGTTTATTAACAAACGATATTATGCTAATCCATGCACCGTTTTCGCGTCAAAACGACCTGTTTTTAATCGATTCCCAGTTTGTTTCAACTTAAGTGGCATTAGCGATGAAAATGAAACTGATGATTTATTCGGTTAACGATGGTTTCGATTAACGGTGGTTTTAAAAAAAGAGATGTGTTGGATAAATGTTGATGCGTTTTTAACGACGTTTTTGATGATGTGATTTAAAAATATTTTCGATATAACGATGATCGGTTTAACGATCATTACAGTATATTCGATTACTAATGTTTTCGGTTAACGATGTGTCGATTAAAAAAAAACAACATTCCACTTAATGATGTTCGCTCAACGATATTTTGATTAATAAAGATAGGTTATTATTACCAATCATGGAACAACTTATAATCGTATTTTTCTTTGATTTGAAATATATTATTATATGCCAAATATGCATTTCGTTCGATAGGTAGAATACGATTTTCATTATCGTGCGAGCAATAAATCACATCGTTAAGCGAATCTTTGTATTTAATGCGTGTTTTTTTCTTATCTTTCTATAACAAAAAAAAAATCAATGCCACGTGACGTTTAATGTAGGGAAAGCTATTAATCAAAATTTGTGATGAAACTTTTAAGTCGGAGAAGTCGGTTCGGTCTGTAATTAAATGAAACCTCAATTAACGATTTCGCGAATCATCATTACTCATTTTACGACAAAAAAAAATGCCTCACAAAATTTTTTTTTTTAAAATTAAGAATGTTTCCAATTTTCAAAATCGCATCCGAAAAGCTAAATTTACCCTCGTTCGATACTATCGCCCACCCCTAGCTACATTATATAGCATACTGTTATAAAAATAATATCGTCATCAAAAATCGTTCGATGTGGCGTCTACTTGCTATGTTAAATGAAACGATAATATATAAAAAAAGTCTCACTCTGTACATATCGTTAATCGAAAATTCGTCATTAATACGAAAAACTTCATACATAATCATTAACTGAAAACATCGTTAACCGAGACTTACTTCCATGGTTAATCCCAAAAAAAACGAAATAAGAAAATAAATTTCTTGTTATAACAACGTTAGAGCAAAGAAAGCAACAAAAAGGTTTATTCGATTCTTCTTTTCTCACCTAGGGGACATTAGCGCGTGTCAACAAAGATACCAAGGTTTACCCAAAAGTGATGGAGTTGTGGCTTTAGCAACAAAAAAACCTACACCTCCACGTACACCATGTTTCAACTAGAACAGTTTGTGTTTTAGTCCTCCTCGAGTGTAACCAACAGTTTGTTATAAACAACCGAGTGTTATTTATTGCAATCGTTTAACCTTTACCAACCAAGAGTGACATTTTAACCTTGTTTTAACGCGATTCGGTATTTTTTTTTCCACGAAGAAAATGACCATACATCATTTTCAACGATTTGTTGCCAAAAGTTACGTTCACCCTTTATTTTCACAGATTTGAGAAGTGATATAAACATATAAAACGAAAACAAAAGTATTTCACGGGTAATAGTTTACCTTGTTTTTACACGATTCGTCACTTTTTTTTCACGTGAAATTAACCAACGACAATTATAACCGGTTGGTTACCCGAAAGTTATATTAACAGTAAAACCTCCCTAATGCGGCCACCTATGGCTGCCAAGAAGTAGCCTACGCAAGTGAAAATAGAATGGGAACCGCTCTGAAATACAACACCAGGAAGCTAAATTTTAGAAATTCCTTTATAGGGCATATTTTTACCTATGAATTTTTCTCTGATCAATCATATTATTGTCATCTTGTCAAATCATTAGCAAATGAGTCATTTAATCTTATCAGTTTGATCTCTAGTTCACCAGTAAACAAGTTATTGACCACATGATAAAGGTGAAAAACTTGTTTGGTTCCGAATTTGCCTAGCCACTTAAAAAAAATGGCCACACTAGAGAGGTGACCACAGTTAAGAGGTTAAATGTAACCAATACACATGCAGTTTTGGAGGGAAATTTTTGCAATGACCACATAGGAGAGGTGGCCACAGTTGGGAGGTTTCACTGTACGTTTTCTCCCACTGATTTTAACATCTACAATACAACTGTATTAATACTATATTTAGTAACTTTATATATTTCTCTAACGCAGACCCCACGTTCTAAATCCACGCATGTTTACTATAGCAACCAGGGTAAACAATGAAATCAACGGGATCGCATACGGAACTCGAAAATATTGAAAAACGTAAATATCCAATTTCGAGAAAAATATCGAAAATCGAAAAAAATATCGAACACTTTAAAAAATATCAAATAAATAAATAAAATATATATATATATATATTTATTTATATTTATTTATTTATATTCATTTTTCCATTTATTTTTTTTTATTTCTATATTTTTATTTTTATATTTTAATTTTTATTTCTTTTTTTCTAAAAAAGAAATATCCATGCATCGATTTAACAACCACAAAGTTAAGTTTAACATTTCAAAAAATTTTGATTTAGAAGGACGATAATCAAAATTGGGAAAATAAATACGCTCGGTGCTGTTTACATCAACGATTGCACTTTTTTTTTTTTTACACAATTTATTATTTTTAGGAGAAAAAAACAACAACCTTAAATCAATTTTAACACAAATGTTACAAAAAAGTTAAATTTAACCTTTTTTTAACCTCTTATTTCACTTACTTGATTTCAATTACTGAAATGAAATGATTCGAGCTCTTTTCATGGTAGGTTCCCGATAACCTACAGAGTTACAATTTTGAACATATGGATAGTTTGCTTCTATCAAATTTAGACGGATCAGTGTCCAGTCCATTCTGAAATTTCGTCCCACGAAAGGGCTGTTTTTCCTTTTGAAGTGTTTGCTGACTATAAACCTACATTTTAAGCTATTTCGAACCATCACATACAGTATATAGTTTACTACCCTGTGCTAGCTCATTACGTGAGCAGTCATTCATTGTGAAAAGTATGACACCTATCCATCCAAATAAACACTTAACCTATATCCACCAAATACATTATATATTTCCACGAGTTTAGTTTCACTAATTACAAGATTGTAAAAAAAGTTATCAATAATGTATTTTTTTTTTAATTGTTTGTTTACATTATATTTTAGAAAAGTAAACTAAAAAAAATGTGTTAAAAGTGATTTTGCACCAAACGTTAAATTTAACCTTTTGCTTAATCATGATATGAAAAGATTACTCGTTCTTATATGAAAAAAATTGTTTTCGGTGAATTTCACCCCATCAAAATTTCACCACTATATTTAAAAAAACAAACAAACAAACAAACAAACCTTAAATCACTTTTAACTACATTGTTAACAAAAGTCAAACTTTTGTTTCACACAGTTTTGATGTTTGGAGAAAACAATCGAATAAAAACACAAAAACTTCTTTCAATGAACCATTTTACGCGATCATGTTTCCACGAACTAAGCGCCATATTCAAAAACAACAACAACAACGACGACGACGACGACGTTACCAAAAGTTAAATTTCACCCCCGTCTTAAGACTACATGTACAACTTTTCAGCTTTCACTTCTCTCTAGGGTTCCTGCAACGTAACACATCATCATTTAGCACCCACGAGAAACCTGTCAAAACAAGCTGCTCGTGTGCTCGTAGCCTCGGTCAGAATCCATTTACTCTGGCCCCAGCCAAGGATGAAGATATCTGCATTATCCAAAAACCTGGATAAGCTCTCTCCCGAAAATGCTTTTAAAATGTCACTACGTTTACAAACAGCCTGGGGTGGTCCCCTCTTAACGCGAGCCAGCTTACGCAAACGGAAAAAGGTGTTACTACGTAAACTTTGATGCAACTTTTTAATGATAACCAAACTGTAGTAATGCGTTTAGTTAGTTAGCATAGTTATTTCGTGTCGTGTTGTACAAAATGTTTCAGGACCTCGTTTAGAAACTTCTAGGGCATGTAAAGGAGGGTCCAAAAGAGGAAACGATTTGTATACGAAAAGTTCTGGAAAAATCATGTCACGTGATACAGATGCCCGAAATTATATCTGTATTGTGATGAGATTGCAAGGTTTGCTGCCCGCCCGCACAACATGCGTGTATTGCGGTGAAGCTCACAACGCAGAATTTTTTCAAGTCTGAAGATATATGACAATGTGACGTCACATCACGATATGTGAAGGAAAGTGAAATCACGTGATGTGACGCCATAACCTACATGTTTGTTATATACAGGTAACATTTTGGGCGTTTGAATAACATCACACGATTTTTTTCGGAACTTTTCGTATTTTGGACCCGTCCACATGCTCTTGAAGTTTGTAAACGAGGTTCTCCAACATCCTGTACCGTTACTGATTTTGACCAAAAGTGAGTGTTTCAGCGCACTTCATCGCAAAATCTATCATACCCAAAGTTGATATAAGCGCGTAAAACGAGTATTTCGTAGGAATGTGCACCTCGGAGTTGGTCTTTGATTTTGGTTTTTGTTGTGATTGGATGGTTTTGATGGCGCCCAAAAGCTGATGAACGCCACTAAAACAAAACCAGTTTATCACATAAAGAATTCTAAATTGGATAATAAAAAATTGTAGCTGCGTCATATTGGTAAATATAACGTTAATCGAAAAGTTATCGTTAATAGAAACGGTAGAGTGGGTCATAAATCGTTAATCAAACCACACATTGATAACATCGTTAACTGAAAAAAGGTTACAATGAATGATTTTTCAACTATACAATAATAATGAAAAACAAGTCGTTAAATCTAAAATATCGTTAAACGAAACATCATTCATCAAAATACTGCTAATCTAAATATCGTTAACCGAACACAACCAACTTTAAAAACTATAATAATAATAATAATAATAATAATAAACAGTGCAAAGTCTTACTTCATAGTCACGCGAACTTTAAATGTTATCGTTTTACGATAAAAGAATTGCATCGTAAAACGAGTTCGAGTTAATAGAATCAAGCGTAATAAGTGTTTCAGGGAATATAAAAAAAATTCCCAAACTGCATTACGATGTGCTCACTCTCATTTAACGCGACAATATACTGGGCAAAACCTCTTTCGATTCATAGGGAGTTAGGGGTTCTCCACGATTCGATTAACGATATATGGAGGTCTGTAATTGCAAGAAATAAGACACTCAAATCGTGTATTGATTTTTACCAACCACCATCCTAGTGTCTTTTGCGTTTCTGTTTGAAGGTCGAACAAAATATGAAAATGTTAACATCTTATTATGTGACATTATAGGGACGAGTCGGTTAATGAAGGTTTCAAATGAAACTCATCGCTGACATCATAAATTTGAAAATAATTCGAATATTACTTTTTGGTAACTTGTCTTTCTTTTCACGATATATGTACGGTATGGTTTGGCATAAACCGTAAAAATTAAATCAGTAATTAAATAAAATATACTAAAAACTTCTATTAGTTAAACTGAAGTGTTAACGATGATAGATTTTACACAAAATTGATTGGTGAAAAATATCGTTAATCGAATCCAATTATTAGTGTAAAGAATTGTTGAAATCATATGATACATCATACAAAATCAGTTTATACTGATTATTCGTTTAACGATTATCATGGGTCATACTTGCTTGCTTGTTTGTCGTTTATTATTATTATTATTATTATTATTAATTTTATTCGACCCGTAGGGGTCACGGAAATATTACAGAACAGTAAGAAAATTGACAATATTGAAAATACA
>JAQIWH010002558.1:0-23947 GCA_034695005.1 Cryptops parisi | reverse complement strand
ACAAAGTTAATTCAATTCAACATGCCTCGTCCTGAATCTATTTAAACAAGAATCATTCTCAAGCTTCGACTACACATTCTCGACGACTATTCTATTGACTTGACTCCACGGCAAACTTGTCGAACTTCTCAGTACGACAGACAATGAGCAATGGTAGTGACCAAGAAGGCTGCTTAGTATAAAAAGTATAAAAAACTGGTAATTTAACACAAATTTAATTATTTTATAAATTGTACAAAATTTGTAAAATTCTTCCAATATTGATACACATACACTGGACCCTCGAACTTTTAAACACAATCCATTCTAGGAACTAGTTCAACTTTTAAGTTATTCGACTTTTGGGTTAACTTTCCGCATAAGAAATCATGTCCATTTTTACCTGGAAAGACCCATAAGAGCAATGTATAATTTGGGACTGCTATATTATGTTAGTGTAGTAAATTTGCACGTACAAGAAACGACGTTTGTGTTTACCCGTTTTCCAATATGTTATTTCATTTATATTGATATGGTTTTTATTTTGCTAGGTGTCAATCGCCACTTCCAAATGGCATGCATCCTGGAAAAGTTCCGCAACTCTGTACAAAAAGACATAACGTCCCAGCAGATTTGGGATCACCTCGAAACGATGTACGACATGGGAGCGCTCGTAAGTTAATTCGATTTTCAGCGTTGTTAGGTGCTGTTTTTTTAATTATCATTTTGTAATTTGTGTATTTTTTGTTTTGATAAATGTAGCACGAATCTGAAATCTTGCCGTTCCCAAACGATGAGCTGGATTTTATATTACCCGACACTGATTTTGGGCAGTTGATGAAACACGAAGACAAGGTGCGAGAGGTTAAAGTGAAAGAGGAGAAAGTGGGGGGAACCAAAAGTGAAATTGAACCTAAAGAGGAAAAAGAAAAGGAGACTCCGACCACCAAAGCTACCAAGAGTGCGGGCAAATCCAAGCATCACCATCAACAACACCACCACCATCATCATTCGTCTCATGAACATTCACCGCACAAGAGTAAAGAAGCGACGACGCCGACGCCGACAAAACCATGTGAGTACCACCGTCCATTTGAAAGACGCACTAAAGGAGGTCCTTGATTTGTGTTTTGTGCAAGCCTAACATGAAACAAGTATATTTAAAATGCTTTTCAAGAATTCGTTCTATATACAGTTCTGCTTTGTGCAAATTTAGATTCATGCGATCTTTTGAGTAATTCTATTTTTGATTTATGCGAATTCAGATAATTGTGATCATTGAGTGACGCAATATACAATTTAGGCGAGTTTTGAGAATTCCATTTACGAGTTCTGCAATTTTTGATTTAATTTATGCCAACTTTGTTACAGTGGGCAAATGCCGTTCTTACTTTGTGAGTTTTGGTACATTGAACTATACAGCGAGTTTTTTGAGAAATTTCATTTTCGATTTTCCGCAATTTTCGATTTGATTTGTGTGATTTTTGTTACATAAGACTTCAGCGGTTTTCGATATTTGCGGTTCTCACTTTATGCAATTTTTGGTACATTGGACTGTGCAGTATATTACCATAAGCACCTCTAGTAGATGGCAGTATACGTTTAAGCTCCAGCTCACTCACCAGCTCAAAAACTCGGACTAATAAACTCATAAGTGAAGCTAATAGAAAGCGTATAAAAATTAAAATGGGGCAAGTGCATGAGTATACAGAGGGTGTTCTTAAAAGGTCGAGTCGAATTTTAATTACAAATGTGATGCGTGGAAACAAAGCAAAATGTCCATATAGACATAGGTTTAAAAATGCACAGGCCTACTTATTTGAAAGGTATTGTCTCATACAGCGGTTATGAGACAATTACACCCATTTATGTGAGTTTACCCTGTGTTATCTCGGAAGGGAAGCACTTCATGACTCATGTTTGGACTTTTTTGCACGAGGTTAGGTTACTTGAAAACAAAAAAACAAAGCAGTTTTTCACTGAAAAGTACTCGAACTCCACTTCCTGTCAATAGCTTCATGCTCTTATACAGAGTGTTCCTAAACGATTTGAGTACCAAATTTGACTAGATCTTTTAGGAACACCCTGTATAAGAGGAGCAAGCTATTGATAAGAAATGTGTTTCGTTTACACTTTTTCATCTGCTTCTGATAAGAAAAAGCAGATGCTACATATCCAATTGAGTTGCCTTCATGAAGTCATTTTTTAAAAGAAAAATTAAATTAATTTTACAATCATCGTTAATGCGAATCGGCACAAACTAGGCACTGCACAAAACTTCGCTTTTTGTCGTGAATTTGTTACAAGACTTTCGACTCGGAAGTCGAATAAAGTTTTTAACAATGACTTAGACCAACTATAAATGAAGGGCCCGATGCAAAAGGGTGTTAAGTAAAATTTTTACAATTTCCAGGAAATTGCGTTTAAAGATCTGAACTTGTATTGCTGTTCTGAGCTACTTCATCCACTAATATCTTTGCACATATTGTTTGTTTTGCTCAAAATTATGCACCAAACACATTCGAAAATGCTACTAAACACCCTTTTACACCGGGCCCTTCAAATTACCCCATGACGTCACTAATAACATTACCGCTTAGGACTACAATAAGCTGCTAGATAGTTCAAAATTTTTTTGTGTTCATTTTAATTGAAGGGCTTTGAGCAGCATAGTGGTAAGCCACATTTTTGAAATTGTTCAGGAGAGTCGTTTCTCAACTCCATAGAGCAGCAATTCACTATATTATGCTGCCATTTTCTGGAAAATCCAGGATGTGGTAAGGTAACAAGATAGAAACAGTTTGATGTAAGAATGTCATTCTGAGAAAAAAGTGCGGCTTACCATTATATTGCTCGGAGCCCTTCGTTTGATGCAAAGTTACGTTGCAAAACTGATTTCTAGCGCAGTATTAAAATTCTTTGGTTGTTGATTACGTTTTTGGATAATCAGATGAATCCTGAGAAGTATGGATTAGGTTTAACATTCTATTAACTATTCCATTTGTCTGCAGCAGCATCGGCCAAGACGAGCAAAGATAAACACAAGGACCTAAAGGAAGCCAATTCTGCAGATAGTTCGCCCAAACGCAAACGCTCGGTGCGTGGCAACCACGCAGAGCACACCAGCAGCAAATTGTCAAGCCCTGCGTCAAGAGAACCCACACCGAAACGACGACGTACGTGAGTGTACTGATAACAATTTCAATGCCTAGCATGGAACTGCAAAATATTGGTAAACTAATAAGTAAATAAATCTCCCACATGTTCTTTAAAGTCAAGATCTTTATTCAAATAAATAGTTTTTGTTTCACATTTTACTTTTCATCTCGACCATCCGTGGAACTTTTTTTTTAATTATTTAAACTATTTGACGAGCCAGTGCATTAATAAAATGAAAAAAAAAGAAAAAATTCTTTAACCGATTAATTTGTTAAAAAGTTGTAACGTAACACGATTCTGGGAAAATGTTTCCGCGAAAACAGTGAAAGCTTTTTTTTTTATTTTTTTTAAAAGATTGAGCGCGTGAGTCGTTCTATTCGTACGTTGATCTAAGTTTTTCTTGAGTACGTGAAACAAAAAAAAAGGTTGAATTCCCGAGAAGAAAAAAAAGTATACCAACTAACAAGTGTAGAAAAGCGGGATGTTGACGACGACGACTATGTTTGTAATGTCGTCCACCAGAAAGATGAATCTTCACGTTTCAACACGACCTTTCGTCGACGAAAAATCGCAACAAGTGTGAAACCAACTTTGCTTTTTTTTTTTTTTGGTGTTCCAGATGGTTACGATTCCAATTTGCTAATCCTGAAAAATTAAATTAAGGAGCATTTACACGATGATAGTTTTGGCGATGATGCTGTCACAACAGCTATCTTCGTGTAAATGCCACTATATATCCAAAATATTATTGGAACACGTTTTAATTGTAGAAAACATTCAAAATTAAAGTTGATAGACATTATTTATACGAAGATAACCGTTGCGAGATAGTGACAGCAATTAACGCCAAAACTCTCATGTAAACGTGCCTTTATTAAGGCTCTGCTATGCATGAACACGGTGGCTCATTTTAAACGCCTTGTACCTGTTTCATTGCCATAAATTGGTTGCTAGCGTTTGACCCGAGGGTTGAGCTGACCATGTCGTCGTGTTGGGAGTAGCGCTAGGTACGGAACCAAGCGACATGGATGCCATTTGTTGCGGCAACTGAAAGCAATTGTTAAAAAGTATGATGAGACACGACGAGGTGGTTGGGACGCCGTGGTTAAAAGCAGTTACCGAACTACCTGCAACCACTGTCCTACAAAGGGATTGGCTTGCGGATTAGCGGCCATCGCTCCTCCTCCAAAGCCAGAGTCCCACATCAAGTCATTCTCAAACTGAAGACGTTAAAATGGTGAACGCAAAGTTAAAAGCAACAACGTGCAAGTTTCAACGTTACATTAGCCAAAAAAAAAAACAAACTGTTCACACTTGCGTCGTCGAAATGTTTGGTTTACCGATTTAACGTTACAATGTTTTTCCTAGTGTTTAATTTTTATTTATAAAATTATGATTGGCTTGTACGCAAGTAAGAACAGAACTTAACGAGCAAAAGCAGAAAATAATCTAATTGCATGCAATTGAATCGTGCTGTAGCGTTAACAAGAACACAACTTCACATTCAGATTTTTGCCGAACGTTCCTCTTGAATCTCAGAATTCGGTAGCTACTATATACAGGGTGTCTCATAATCAGGTACCCCATTTGTTTTTATTGTAAATTTTTTGTTTTGATTTTTCTTTCACATTATCAAAAAGCAAAAACCCAGACATTTTTTACTCCATTTTTATTAATATTTCGTGTATTTTTACGGAGGAAAAATAGAACCTTCATATTCAACTTGAAAAATGAAAGGTGCTGTGAAGTTATCGTTTGAACCAAAAGTCGCCGTTTTGTTTTTGTTTTTATATTTATTTTTGTAAAAATGCACCCATTTCCCGAAAAGTGAGAAATCAAAAAAATTAATTGCTTTTTACTAATGTGAAAAAAAATTAAAACTATAAGTTACACTATAAACTGGGGTACTAAATCATGGGACTACCCAGTACATGAATTTTTTGTCCATGCACATATCAGCTTACATAGGAACCGTCTACGATGCATCAATCAATGACATGCATCACGTACGCTATGCAACACATACCAATTGGTATTCCAATCAAAGTGAGACGTTAAAACAATCGTATCACATTCCATGCAATTACGACAAAGTTGTACTATACGGCTTAAAATTATTATTTTTGTTTTCGCAATAGTTTTTAACTTAGCAAAAGGACGTGGCACAGACCTGGGTTACGACACCCATGGGTGTTGCCTGTCCCGGGTTAGTAGCGTACATCCCTGCCACCACCGGGTTTAGAAATGGATTGGTCACCACCGACCCCAAAGGCTGCTGGGACTGAAAAATGCCGAAGTTTCAGAATAAAAGCATTTTGACGTATCGACGACGACAATTCCACGACCCACCTGAAGTCCCGCACCGCCCATGATACCGTTGGGTATCATACCTCGTGGAATATTGTACGATGGAATATTAGGTTGCATGGTTGGTGGTACGAATGCTTGCTGCTGTTGTTGCTGAGACGGAGCCATGTACATGCCACCTACGAAAGATGAACCCCATAGGTTTGTGTATTTATAATTTATCCATTATCGCGAACGGAAACTTAACGGAGTTCAACTGACCAGGAATGCCGAAGATTGGATTTTGCGCAGGCGGAGGTGCGGATTGCCCGTAGAGGGAAAGGATAGATTCTTTAGTCATCTGCTGTTGTTTTTTCTCCTCTGTCGCAGTAGGTTTGAACATGTTCTCTTCGTCGTTGATCGATGCAGGTATTGCGTTGCTCGTCACGTCTTCTTGAGGAGGCGGCGCCGCGCTCAAAAAGCTTCCGAACGGATCAGAATTCTGCGATTGCGAAGTTGACAGATGATCATCTAAAATTTACAACAACCGAAAAACACAATGTTACATTTCCATCAAAATGTAGTCAAAACGAGTTTATAATTCGCACAGCTTACCTAATCCTAACAAGTCGACCGCTGCCGATGTTTTGGGTGCAGGCTTTGCAACATTTGTTTCTTGTTTTTCGGCAGTAACGATGGGAGGCGGAGTGGAAGAAGCAGACGACGTTGGAGTGTTCGACTTCGCCTTTGGAGCGGGAATTGGATTCGGAACCTGATCGTTTGAAAAACTGCGTTATCGAAAAATCTGATGCGAGAATTGAAAAGTTCACATTTTATACAACGCATACGTACGTTGGAATCGAGCGTGGCAGCTGATGCCTTTGTTCTAGATTTGCGGTCACTTTTCCCCTTGCATTCTTCGAACTCAATCTGCAAAAATAGCCAAGCAACATATTAATTGCTATTTTTATTTCACTACAACCCAAAATTCAGCATCAAGATAATCTTTTTGAATGAAACGTTAAAATGTATAGGTTAAATAGCTTAACACAAGCAATTTTTGGCGTGGCAATTTGTAGACCACTGTGACATCAGCTTCTTCCCAGCCAGTTTTTATTGGTTGGGCAAGAAGCTGTTCACAAGTTGCTCGAATTGCCCACACCAAAAATCCGTGTGTCCAATGGCCATTACGAGCGGGCTGAATTTTACCGTTGGTTTAGGCATCGGTGGAGGGACCCATTCTTTCGCGATGTATTTCTTTTGTTCGTATTTGGAACGAATAAACGCTTCAAGAGATCTGACCGAGTTAAGGGATTAACTAAAACATCGCCGTGCATTAATCCTTCCAGTACACGACGTAAAGGATACGAGTCCGTCTGAGGACGTCGAAAATTGTCGGGCAAGTTGGCCTCATACACGGCCCGTGCTCGGCTATTTCCCATCTGCTGAAGACACTACAATAACAAAAGGATAAATTTTTTTCTACCATGAACGAAGATTCGTTGCCTTATTACACACGTATGTACGTACGTCATAAAACATGACACACTGGAAATACGTACCGCTACTTGTTCGGGTGTCCAGGTGTCTAAAGTGACCGATTTGACCCTGGATATGTGGACACCAAGATTGCGATGAATGCCGGCGCATCGAATACACAGGAAGATTCCCAAGTTCCATGAAGCCCACCGAGGTCCTGTCGTCGAGCAAAACATGATCAAGTTATTAAAATCGTTATTAATAATCGTACACGATATTTATAATACAAAAAAAGGAGATATTTGAAATGTAATCATATTGAACATTCTAATCATCGTTTTCAATCGCTTGGGTAATTTACGGGGGGGAGGCAACTTGTGTTGCGAAGCGTACTCTATTTAATTTTAAGAGAGGGAAGTGCACACTTTTATAGTTGGGGGTTCGATTATTATAGCAAAGGCCGGTGGTTCATTGTTCACCTTTGTTGTCGCAATCGACGCAATACTTGTTGTCTTCGTCGAGCAACAATTGTTTGAGAACGGCTTGACATTTATCTTCGATTTGGCCCGATCGCCTTTCCTTCTCCGTGCGTGTCGCCATAATTTTACTCGCCTCTCCTTGACGTTGTTGCTGTGAGGGGGTGGACGAGAGTGACAGGACGACGATGGAAGCCGGGGAAGAGCTTATCCTGTTTCTAGACAAAGTGAGCGATTCCAGACGTTATTTCTATTCTGCACAGGAGGTTTCCTGTTTTTCGATCCCAGGCTGGGGCGAGGATTTCTTTTTTAAATCCTTGGCTATTTAAAAATTAACAAAAATCCGTCGTTGGTTGACAGAAAGAACGTTTTCGTTTGCTATCACACAATGTGTTGTTCTGCCCAATTTGTTTGGCGGAAGGGTGTGAGAGTGAAACGTGTCCTAAGCTAGTGACAGGGAAAATCCCAACGACCTTGCTCTCAATAGCAAATACTTGGAATGTTCCTTTCCATAGAATTCGTTAAACGCTCAAAATGGCGGTTCAAATGTTGGAATCTGCTCTTTCATTAGCTGGTCTACAACTAAAGCAAAAAGATGATGTTCAGATTATGAGTTTAGGAATGTTCTGCTCTAGTTATCCATTCGATAACTGTGTTATTTTGATCAAGTAACTATACAGAGTGTTCCTGAAGTCACTATCTAATTGGCGACACAAGGCGATTTTCAAATAAATGTTTTAACACGATATTATTATACATGATGATTGCCCACATGTGCGTTATGATTATTTGTATAAAATCATAACATATGGGCATATCTTAAAACTTTAATGATTACATTGTACACGTGCAGCTAACTTATATTAATCTGTGATGTGTACCACCAGTGTCTACAAACCTACGAACACATTTATAATCATTTCAGGGATTATTTGTTTTGTTGATAATAATACAAAATGATGAAAATATGTAACAAATTATGAAAAATTTCAGCAGTGTCAATGCCTATACTTTGCATAGATATGTGTAATAATATGAACATTTGAAATTCGCCTTACATTGTCAAAACAGCTAGATTTTCAGGAACACCAAATTACAAAAATCCAATTTTCATACACTGGTAACAATAATCTATTAATTGAGGAGTTGGGTGGAATAATAGCGAGACTCCAAAAAAAAAAATGTTCTTTTGAGAAAAGACAAAAACTTCAGGCACCTTCAAATTTAAGATTGAAAAATTTCTCTCAACTGTATATTTTTAAGAGGAAAATGAACAGATTTTGCAAAAAAAATCAATTTACTTCGGGTTACGGGCTAATTTGAAAATGAAATTACGCCATTATTCCAAATATCGTGCTAATAAATACATATGTGCAGTTTTTCCAAACATCGGTATCTTATCCATTCTTTTGGAAGTGAAACGACATAAAAGAAAGAAATCACAAAAAAATTTCACATTTACGATAACCTCCTTCCATATTCTTGCCCCGAAAGTCCAAATTATAGGCAACCCATATGCTACAGACTAGACTGAAACGATTCACTATATGGATTTTTAGGAACAATGACACAAATGGATTTTCGCCATTTTTCCACCAAACTCCTCAATTATATAAAATACATATACCAATTTAAATACAATATCCAAATGAATTTTCACACCACCATTACTAAAACTACATAGTTGAGCTTTATTTAATGATAATCATCATTATGTACAACAATAAATAAAATCAGTTCAGCTTGATTCTGTGTATGTTCTGTCGCAGGTTCAACATAATCTTTTCTTGCTCCTTCTTCTCACCTTTGAAGGCCAACTTATTGGCTTTCTTCTCCTTCCTTCGTTCCTGTGAATGTAACAACTAGTTTTAGTAAACGTTACAAAGACATCACCGTTATACCTCTCATTCACCAATACATTAACGAAACATTAAACGTCGCACTGATACTAACCCGCCGTTGTTCTTTAATCGTTTCTTTGCGTTCCTTCCGCTGTTCGGCGCTTTCACCTTTCTTCCTCACCGATGCGATGGATACCGTGCTTCTCGTCTCCACGTTGCTGCTTTTGGAATCTTTATCCAACAGCTGCAAATTGCGCAACGTCAACTTCTTGCTTCTGATCTCGTCGACGGGAAATCCCAAAGAATTCGGGATGTGTATGCGTCGTGGGTTCTGTAATGCAGGCATTCATTTTTAATTTGCACGTTGGTATCTCATACAAAATGATGAACGTTTAATACCTTGGATGGTTCTGTGATGAGTTTAGGATGGTTGTACAACGTGGAACAGTTACCTTAAACAGATTAAGTTTACGTTGATTGGTGTTTGATAACGCAAATTTAACAACTTGTGCCAAAATAAGTTGAACCATAGATGTTCACCGTGCCGCCATAACACTTACTTAAAATTGATTCGCAATCCCATTTTTCAGTCGCAGGTTCTTCGACCACCATTGTCATCAATTCTTCATCCGAAGTATCGATTTCCAAATCATCAGCTGTAAATTTGTCTTCGTTCAACTCCATTTGTTGGCTAAACAAAATGAAACGTCAACATAAATCTAAATACTGGGTGTCCCATAATCCCATCACCCTATTTGTTTTTATTATAACTTTTTGTTTTCCATTTTCTTTCACGTTATGATGAATCAACTCAAACATTTTTATTACCCACCTTTTTACCAACCGAAAATGCAACTTAAAATTAAAGGTTTAAACGAATTTTGCTTGATTTTGTTTTTGATAGAAATACGCAAAAACCAATATAAACTAAGTGGGTAATATAAAAAATTCTTGCTTTTAATAATACGAAAGAAAATTAAAAATTAAAAAGCTACAATGAAAAAACAAATGGAGCACTGAAAACATGGGACACCCAGTATAAATACGAAATGCCATCTTTTTTTTTTTTTAGATGATAACCTTGCCAGTTTCTTTTTCGTTTCGTATTCTTCCAAAAGTTGTTTGAAAACTTCGCTTTCCATTGTCAATGATCCAGTGATTTCCTCCATTTCCAAAGCGCCGATCTCGCTTTCATCATACTGCTCGAATAACTGAAAAAACGAATTGGATGTTCATTAACGGAAATTCAAACTAACCATAAAAAAAATAATATGATTTTGTTACCGTTTCGAACCGACTGTCGAGCAACTTCAGACCTTCGTTACGACGTATCACGGACGACGACAACGAATAATTCGTAAATCTGGACCGAGTTTCTTCATCATCAAAACTGGACTCGTTGGGAGAAAAGCGTCCATCGTCGCTTTCTGTTCCACTAACATCATCATCATTTTCGTCGTCGTCGTCATCATCAGTGTCATTTGTTTCAGCAACATCAACACCAGGTGCGTTGGCCATGACGATGAAGTCATCCTCAAGACAGTTGTCTGGATCATCAAAGTCGAAATCTTCGTCCAATGCGGCAACAATGTCGGGATCCCAATCGATGCGAGGACCTGGGAAATTTGCATCACACTCAACAGTTCAACACTACGAAAACACAACACTCTACATAATGCATTTTTATTCTTACCGCTAACAGGAGCTGCCTTGTTCAATAGCCCGACACCTTCCTCGACGTTCGATGCAAAAACCGACGACGGAAGCAACAACGATGGGTCCTGCAAGATGTCATTAGTTTAAATTGACGAAGGACCATAGAATTGACTGGATAACGAAATTGTGCCGATCACAGCCTTACTTCTTTCTTTACAACAGTCTCCCCTTTATGAACAGTCGGTTCCGATAGTTCGACTTGATCAATGCGCTCGACGTCACGTAAATGTTGAAGATAATTGTAATCGTCGTCGAAAAAGATGCCAAATTTTTGTTGTTCTTCTTTGCGTTTGACAACGGACTCCTGTACATGTTTGAAGTAGTGGTTAAAACTTTGGGTACTTTTCCGTTTGCCGAGTGGCTAACACTATTTCTATGTATCACTTGACATGTTGCCACTTGCTTTTTTTGTATTGACTTTAACTAAACTGGGATTTATACTCCTAGCCATCAGGTTAGGTTAGTTAAAAATAATACAAAAAGCAATTAGCAACATGTCGAGCGATACAAGTGACGCCACCACAAGAGGATACCAAACGTTATACGCAAATCCCTAAAAGGTACTTGTGTGTCAACGACTAGCCACTGATATGAGGGTACCACATGTCTATAGATACTAGTTTAGGTTAGTTAAAACAAAAAAAATTTGTTTTGATAATGAATGAAAAAATTTGGCTATTGTTTTTATTGTCATAAAATACATGTTTGTTTTAACTAACGTAAACTACAGACACATGGAGCCCTCATATCGATACTTGGCTGGTCATTAACAGACAAGTACCCAATTAAAGTTACGCTCAATGTTAATTTATACCGGCTGTTTCGTAGGTTGCAAAACATGCTGAGGAGCAGTTTCGTCGGCAGCGAGCGGATCTCGTTGACTTCGGTGGACCAGGTGGAAAGAAACTTGTTCTTCATGTTTCCCAATGAACTTTTTCTTCTTTTTCACTGGCTACATAATAATAATTTACAAAAGGTAAAAATTAAAGTATAATTGAAAAGCCTTGGTGTAAAACGATGTCAACCAACTTTTTTTGTCAAAAATTACTTAGAAGCATTTTTGAATGAGTTAGGTGCAATTTCCCAACGCATAATTTTGAGCAAAACACAAATATGGGCAACTGTATTAGCGCAAGAAGTGTGAAGCTGCTCATAGACAGCAAGGCAAGTTCAGCTCTTTCAGGGCGTTTTCCCCGAAATTGATATAAACGTTACTTAACACTCTTTTACACCAGGTACTCCGATTAAATGTAGTAGTGATTAACAACAGTGAATGAAATCGAATACCTTAACCATGATGTGGATTTCGGAAAGGAAGTGGATATATCGACACAATATGCACTGAAATTTGTAAAAAAAATTCGTTTAAAATTTATGAAAAGCGAGCACGTGGTAGATTTTCATACACATTACGCTTCTTACATTTATTAAGCAGCCTGTTTTCTAAGATGGTGTCAAAGTGTTCAAAGCGCTTTGCGATTGGATGAGGATTTGTTCTTGCACAATCCTGTGATAGAGAGAGGATGGTTTTTTTTTTCATTTTAAAAATCAGAAAAGTTTTTTAAACCTTTCTTAAACTTAAATTCTTGATTGTAATTTATGTTTTAATTTTTATTTTTTATTATTTGTTTTATTGGACCTTTTGGGTGACGATGAGGACCTCTTCACCAGGCTTCGGTATTGCTAAAACCTGACACATCCGCGGCTATCTGCCGCTTAGCTTGGAGGCGTCAATAAAACAAATAAAAACGTATTCTTTTGTGAAAATGTTTACAAAAAAACTGGAATTTTAAATAAAATTGTTTAATAGTCAATTTCAAAAGAATTTTGGAAATACAAAAAAAAATATCGATAACCAATAAAATTATCGATTATGCTAACCGAAACGATTTTATCGCGCGCGGACTGCCAGCGAAAATGGAGGAACAACGACGTGGAGGTTGCCGCTGGGTTTCTCATTTTTGGTTGGTAAATAGAAAAGTTTTAATTATCGTGGAAAGTTTTCGGTAGTTGATGATGGTGAAATGAAGACCTTCCATCCGATAGTTTAGTTATTAGCTAACCGGCAAGAAGAAGACGACAAAAGAGGGAAAAAGCTTCTCCCTCTTTGTTTCCGTCCCACCATGAACAACAGAAGTTAGTACAAATCTTTTCAGCCTACAGTTAGTTGGCTTTATCTCAAAAACTTGTTTATTTATGGAGTTTGTATTAATGTATATAAAAGACCGAAATTGCTTTTTCGAATTCTTTATTTTGTAAGTATAATTACTGCACAGTATCATTTTGAAATAGAAAAGAAATATTGCTTATGATGAAACTTGTGTGAGTATAGTGTTTACCCCCCTTCGGGATGCTTTTACATACTGTACTTACAAATTCGTATTACCAAAAATGACTCGTAAATGAGTGAAATTTTAGCGTGTAGTTTTAATGGGTATGATTATACCCATTAGAATTGACAGTAAAAAAAACCCCGTGTGTTCACATATTCACTAGTTTTGGACCAAGTCCAATTTTGTTTTTCAAGAGAAGGTATTTGATTGAATATGGTTTTTTTGATACTGCAGGTTGCACCACCCGTGATACTGTCTTGAACTTTGTTTAAATCTGGAAAGTATGAACCTTTTCTTCTGCGAAATGACATTGCTATTCTTAATACTCTCTTGATGTGGATACTCTCTTGCGTACTATAGCAAATCAATCGTCCAATTTTTCATCTTTATTATTCCAATCTGAGATGCCTGATGTTTGAACCTTTCTAGTTATCCAAGGAGCTCAGGGGCATTCTGAGGTTTGAGAAACACAGGGAGGGGGTGTACTGTTTCATTTGACTGAGGTCTAATTTCGTTGATCATGCCTGGCTTGTAGGTTCGTTATGAAATGCTGTTGGTCAATTCATTCATTTTTTCTGCATAGTGATTCAATCACTATGAAGAGTTGTTTTTGCCAGTAGTTTCCAAGCATCGTAAAAAGATTGACAAGTTCTATTCGCATAGGTACTCTGGATTCTCCCATTTTCTCCTGCATCATAAAACTCTGATCCATTACTTTCACCCTCATCTCATCATCCCGTTTGGGATTTGTTTCGATTTAATAAAGTTCATATGACGGCCAAATAACATACCTCAATGGAAGTCAGTGCAGTTCTTAAACCACAAATACCCATCTACATTGACTTTTGTTTTCTATTCCACCTTTCAAGTTGTCACAACTCTAACTGTGATTCAATGATTTGAAAAAAGAATGTAATCACCATTTTCATGATCTTAACCCCTTTTCAAGGCAAAACTATTCAAGGCATTTACCGTTATTTGACATTCTTTTCAGCAGACAAATCGAAGGATGACCCTCTTTGGATTTTAACACTTGATGTGCAGTAAAACCAGTAATTCTCCCTTTTCTAATTTCGTACTTTATCAGACCATAGCCTACAAGAAAGAGAAAGCCTCTCGTATTTCTTTTTTTATTGAAAAGAATGTCGCGCGGCTAGTTACAAAATTCACCACAAAAGCGCTGCTAGTACGCACACCAAAGTATGATTAAAACCATAGGAATGTGCGGGTTCAAATTAGTTGTTTCACCGTTTCATTAATAATTTAAATGACTTAAATTAATAGAATTAATTTTTCGATTGCTAATGATTATACAGAAAACAGATAATTATATAGGAATTTCAAAAATTATACAATCAATTACATTAGCCTTGTTGCTGGAAACTTTCATGAAAAGTTTGAAACGAACTTTTCCCCAACTCTTAAAGAAAAGCTGGAAAAGTTTCCCAACTTGGATGTAATGTATGAATAAGAAGGTTATTAGCTATTAAAATATTATAAACAAGGTTATTAGCTATTAAAATATTTTAAACAATTTTCAATAACAGAAACTTGAACAAGTTCATCAATAAATTTTGGATTTAAAAAAATATTGAACTTTTAAAAACGAATTTTCAATTTTCAACAAGTGTAAACTTTTATTAACAGGAACTTGAATAATTTTTTATTTCAATCATTTAACTGTTAACCAGTAATAAATAAACATGCAATAAATAATCAATTTTAAGAAACGTTTATATTTAATAAGCTTTTAATTACAATAACAAGTTTATTTTATTGAACATTTAAAACAACTTTAATTTTGAAATTGAAGTTGTCTTCAGCGCTTTGGTATCTTGCTCATCAACAGCCATACTTTTTGGCGGCGAATTTAAATACCGTAAATTCCATTTGAACTTTTATTTTTTAACTTTTCACGCCAAAGTTTGCCCTTCTACATCGCTAATTGTACAGAAATTATTGTACAGAACTAGTAATTATACTGAACAACAAACAAATAATTAAATAGGAATTTC
Organism: Cryptops parisi; assembly: GCA_034695005.1. Taxonomy (NCBI): domain Eukaryota; kingdom Metazoa; phylum Arthropoda; class Chilopoda; order Scolopendromorpha; family Cryptopidae; genus Cryptops; species Cryptops parisi. The sequence goes on along the minus strand of JAQIWH010002558.1, from coordinate 8,663 downwards.
ACAAATTTAAAACTGTAAATTTCACAAACTGTAAAGAATTAGTTTCACAAAAATGTAAATGTCACAATGATGGATGCTAGACTTGTTTTAACGCTTAGTTCTAATCGATTTAATACGATCTGTTCGAGAGACGTTTGTCAGCAAAAGCTGCCCACAACAAGGTACGAGGAACTCTCTCTCTCCATGTTGCTGCATGCTTTTTAAAATGGGTTGCATCCACCAAAGCCTACATGAAAGAGACCTAGACTAAAAACCACCCTAAGCAATCAGTTAGTTCCCTTTTTAAAGTCACGTGTCATCATCTTTGTATCCTTAGGCTTTGTTAAATGGAATAGTGCTGCGCGATATAAAGCAAACGTAATGCAGCTGGGCACTTCTTGCAACGATATGCTTTTTTCCCCACTGATTTTTTCGATTATGGTCACGTTCACTTTGGACACTGTTAACGCAAAAACCGTCCAAAGGTAGTCAATAACGTGTTCGAGTTCATGTAAGTTACAATTGCTATCGACTGTCTTTGGACGGTTTTCGCGTTAAAACTGCTTACAGTGTCCAAAGTGAACGCAATCTATTTATTTTCAGTGAACCTCAATTAAAGTGAGTAAATAATTAATTTTTTTTATGAAAATTAAAATTGTTGATTTGATATTGAAATAATATTTTTAAACAATTTAAGATAATTGAATTGTAAATTCATCGTGATAATGCTCATAAAATATAAATTATGTTCAAGCACAAAAAATATTTTACGATTGATTTTTTATATATTACATTCCAATTAATGTACAGTACTACTTTTAACAGATATTTGATTATTATTAGAACCGCCTTCAGTCCTACTTTGTTCTGAAAATCGATGTTCTAGTGTATTTATTTATTTATTTATTGTTATTAAGTCAATAAAATGTTTGCTATGCAATTTTATTTCACGAATTATAAACAGAAGCTGCTGATTCTTTTTTCTAATTTGGTAGTCCTGAGAAGGGCTGTTTTGGTCCAAACTGTAATGAATGTGTAGATCGGTAGAATGTGTTATTACATCATTTTTCAACTCCACTGAGGAATCGCTTGTGTCTTCATCACTGGAACCATTGACTCGGAATTCCATTCTTTCCACAATTGCTTCGGACGAACCGTCTGCTTCCCACATTTTTTCTTCTTCTTTAATTACATGTCCTATGTAATTTGACCAGTGGTGCGCAGTGACTTCACCAAATGCTTTAGGAACAAGTTCTGCAACTTTCTACATCTTAAACGTTTTGTTGTTGGCAGCAACATAATGTTTAACTTGGCTCCAAACTATCTAAATTGGATTAAGTTCGCAATGATGTGGTGAAAGTCGCAGAGTTGTTTGGCTATGACTTTTGGCAATTGTGTCAATCTGGTATTGGTCGTACGTTTGTTTCTTCTGTTCGATGATTGCGTACAGCTTGCGTTTCAGCATTGACGGATCGAACTGGATACCTTTTTCATTCAACCAAGCGTGCATAACTGTTTTGGTTAAACTTTTCGTGGGTAATTTCTCAGTCTTCACTGAGTGATATGATGCGTTGTCCATTACAATTACACTGTGGCTTGATGTTGGGCAACAGCTGAGTTTTAAACCGATTTTCGAAACTGTTTCTATCCATCTCGTCGTGGTAATCTCCACTTCCTTTCTTTGCATGAAAAACGAGATCAGCTGCAGGCACGAAACCATCTTTGTTTCCTGCATGCAAAATAATTAATCACCCTCCTTTTCCACTGGGCGTTTTTAACCCTGTCGTGAGACCTTTTTTAAATGCGTCATGCCTGCTTATTATTGTCGTGTCGGTCCAGACTTTTGAGTTTGTTTGTTCTGCGTTGACCCAGGTTTCATCCAAATAGTAGATGGTATGATTGCTTTCTCTGTGCTTCTAAAGTTCTCGCAGATATCGCAGTCTCCATAAAACGATGTCATCACGTTCAATAAGCAGGCTGTTTTGCTGACGCTTATGGTAAACAAAGGCTAAATCCAGCATGATCTACCGCATTGTTGTCAAGCTGAAATTTGGCAAATTGTCGTCGTTGTTCACTTCTCGTTGTATCTTCTCAACAGTAGGTGTCTCGTTCAGCTGATAAAAATCGTGAATTTTTCTCTTAATCGCTGAAAGAGTGAATTGTCGTATTTTTTCTCACAAGTTTGCCTGGTTCTTTTCTTATGTTGTTTCCTGTTCGGTGTGGACAAACATAAATTTGTTTAGTTGTGTTATATTTCTTCCTCATGTAAAAAATGGCACGCGCGTGCATGCGCTTGCGTGAAAATGCTGCACGCGCTGCGTGGCACACGTGTTCAACATGCGGCAGTGCTGCACGCTTAGCATGCTGCAAAAGTAAGTTGAACATCGATTTGAATTAGCCGCCAATTAATCTGATTTGTCTGAACTACAAACCAAGAAAACGTACAGGTCTAACATAATTGAAATCATTTATTTTATAGCAAAGTGACATTGTATATAAGCATTATTTAGAAAATGTGAGCCAGTTAACTAAATAATAAGGTGAGAAAATAGGAACTACTTTCGACTAGTGGCGCGAGACAGGTGTAAGAAGGCTAACTCCACTGACTGCTTACTGAATGATAAAAATCTCTGGTTTCGTTAATTTTGGAACAAGCTGAAATTATATTCAAACTTCTGCTTTGCAATTTAATGGTTATTCCAGATAAATGCGATAACACATGGTATAAAGTTAAAAAAGAAATCAAAAAATCAAAGGTTGTAATTCTTAACAGCAAAGAATTCGACTTTGACATTGAATCAGCATCCCAGCCATCTTTAAATTCACTTGAATAATTATCAGTGTGCAGCCCATGACAAACCAGCTCAAAACATTTCACAAAGTAAGGAAGGCAAGCATATTCAATAAATGTGAATATGCATCATGTCTTGAAGCCCATTGCGTTTTGCAAAAATCAATCAATGGTTTTCGTTGACCAAGATTAGGCACTTCAGTTGATACAATATCAATTAATGAACTTGATCTTTTAGGGCTGTACTGAAAAAATATTAACAGTTCCTTCATAACAACAATTGTGTTTCTGATTGAGGGGATAACACAACTGTGAACGATAACTAGATTTAAGCAATGGGAAAAACAATGTACATACTCTGCTTGAGGTGCAATCTTTTTAACTTCAGCTTGAATGCGTTTCTCAGCTCCACTCATATTAGATGCACCATCATAGCCTTGGCCAATTAATTTATGAAATTCTAACCTATAACCTTCTAATATTTTTAAAATTATCGATGCAATTTGTTTACCAGTAATCTTAATTAATTTTAAAAATCCAAGGAACACTTCTCTGATATTATTTTGGGAGTCGACAAATCTAATGCTTAATGATAATACCTCTTCATTGTGACTTGTCACCTCATCTGCAAGAACAGCAAAATATTCAGAATTTCTAATTTCTGATAAGATTCTATTTCGAATGATCTTAGCGGCTACTGAAATTATATCATTTTAATCTTTGCAGAGATGCATGTTGCATTTTTGTATTGAGGTTTCTGTAAATGGGTTTTCAGCACATCATCATGTTTAGACATTAAATTTAATACAGCCAAAAAGTTTCCTGAATTTGAGACCAGTGTTGCCAGATAGTTTCTTGTAAAACTCGCTAGGTTCTAGGCAAAAGTAGCCCAAATCAAAAAATTTAAAATAGCCCAAAATTGGACGTATTTAAGATAGCAACATATAGTATATGTTCGTCGAGCTTAAAATTACAGAAATGAAATAATAGATTTGGAAAAATTATTTATTTTATTACAAATTATTTGGACAATCAAATTCTATCAAACCATCAACAACGAAATCAATTGGACAATCATTATCACTGTTATCATACATTAATGAATTAAAATTTTTCAACATTTTGTCGGTTGGCTTAAAATTGATACAACATTCTTTTTTACAATAAAGGCAAGTTCTAATTAATAGTACGGAATTCAAAACTCTCAATGACATTTTATTTCTAAGTTTTGTCTTAATCACTGACATTTGCGAAAAAATTCGTCAACAAATGCATTACTTATAGGCATTACGAGAAAAGACAACACAAAATTTGCTAATTTTTCAAACATATATTCTTCCTGAGAATTTTTGTAATGTTTGACAAAAGCCCAGAAATCAACTGTATTGATGGTACACAAAACACCATCTTCAAAATGTTTGCACCAATTGATTTGCAACAAAAGCCTTCACTGATTTTCCAAAATAATAATATCAAATCCTCTATTATATAACAGCCTCTAAATACTCATTATTCCACTCAAAAACCGATTCTTTTTTGTCAAAGCTGTCAATGGCTTAGCGATCTTAGCACAATTGTTTATGAATTTACGGTAGTAATTAATCAACCCTAAATACGCTTGTACCTATTTTACATTGGTAGGCACAGGATAATTTCTTACGGCTTCTAATTTACTTAGATCAGGCTCAACTCCTGGATTGCTGACAATGTGACCAAGAAATTTGATCTTTAATTGAACTTTTTTGTCTTGATTTTTAAATTTGCCCCTCCAATCTCTTAAAAGTTTATTCCAAATGCTCAAGATGTGACTCAAAAGTAGGAGAGAAACAAGTGACAACATCAAGGTATGCAAAACACAATTTCCTGTAACCCCTGCAACACAGAACTTACCAATCGCTGGTACATCAACTGAGAATTTCTTAATTCCATTGGAACTCTGTGGCCATCGATGGTACTAAAGGCTGAAAAAAGAATGCTTTCCTCGTCCAATTTTACCTGGAAAAAACCCTCCGTGAACTCGAGCAATGTATAAAAAGTTGATTTTTTTTAACAAAAACAAAATTTCATCAATATTTGGGAGAGGGTATTTGTCAGTGACTGTTTGCATTTAGTTTTCTATAGTCACTGACGATTCTAATTGAATTATCCGGTTTGGGAATGATTAACAAAGGAGCCAAAAAGGTAGTAACACTGGGCCTTATTATTTCTGTGTCCAATATTTCCTGGATTCGCTCTTGTAGGGTTTCCCTGTACACTGCAGGGACTCTATGGCTTCTAGGGGGTGTAATAATTTAGCACAATCTGATATGTCACAGGTGAAAAATCATCTTTAGTTAACTTTGCTACAAATAAATGTTAGTATTTATCAAGCAAATCAAGCATTTTTTTCCTGTTTCTGGTTGGCCGTCATAACCTTTGCCTCTGCCACGTTAACTTTGGCTTTTACTCCCATCAATTGTTTGTTCAATTCCTCCTCTTTGGCAAATTCTACAGCCTCAAAAAGATTTTCTTGCTTTTTGCTCAATACCGGATGCTTTATTCGAGGAAGCAACCCGGCCAAAAACTGTGCCGATAACTGAATGGGTATCCCTTCCTGAGCGGGAGGCAACCTTTGCGAGGCTCTCCCAGCAGCCCCAGACCCAGATGCTTCACTTAAAATGACTATCTTTGCATTTGGCTCTCTCGAAAAAATACAAAAATCCTGGTTAAATCCACTACGTTGTCACCTGACAGCAGTACAATTTTTTTTATATCTTTCTCAGTATTAGTCTACAGATCGTATAGTGGTAAATGTTTTCAAAATCTTATAGTTCAACTTTGGTATTTGTGTTATCCAATTGTTTATGCAATTCCAATCAACTGTGAGGTGACACACTCATAGATTGGTTTCACCCGGTCGGTAAGCTATACTTTTAGTCTAATCCTATCAGGTCCCAGATTCTTGGAGGATAAGGTGATATCCCCCTTTTTTTGTTGCGAGTACTGTAAATCTTTTACAAGAATGGTTGACAGCACGTTTACGAACTAAAAGGACTATTTGTTTACGAGAGAGAAAGCTACAATTAAACAAAGGACAGCCGACCACAGGTCTCTGTTTACATAAAAAGTGAAAAATTACTAATATACGCTAAATCAAGGAACTGCCAAACGAGTGTGTTGATGAGCCAGATGTTGGAACCAATTAACAAATATTTTCCCAATTATAACTGATAAATGGCCAAATCGCCGAAACTACTTCCCCAGTCAAATGTTATGCCTTGAGCAAAGTCTTTATTCTTTGTAAGTGACATTGAAGGTGATTGCGATTGGCAAGTATAAAATTTTGCAAAGACACTGCAAACATTGAATTCTTTTTTCAACAGTTCGTACGACGTAACCTGCAACCAAAGCAGTGACAGTAAATAAATGTAGGCTCACAAATAAATTAATGAATAAGTAAGTAAATAAATTAACTGCAACAAAAGCAGTGCTGAGATGATTGTTGCCAAACCAGTTGGCTAAAATTTCAGAGCTTTACAGTACGGTTGTAGAGTTTTGTAAATTTCTGACATTGAGGAAGCAGGCACATATGGAATGGGGTTTATGAAGTCGCTGCTGTTTTGAAGCTTTTAAGCCATTCTGTTGCTGTCGTCTCAACGTTGTTAGTCAGGGAGGCAGAAACAATTCTCGTAGCTCAAATTTTGTGGAGTGCTTGGGTCACACCAGTGGCATTTGTTTGGTCATTGAACCCACTTTAGTGCTAGGCACTAAAAAGATTTTCAGTCTCATCGGAGGTAAACTTGCGAGTGAGCACAAATTGAAAGCCATTCGGTCATCAGACACGTCGCTTTGTAGGTTTCGATACTTACAATTTTTTTTTTTACATTGCAAGATTGTTGCCAATCGTCCAAGTGGCGAACTCAAGTCATGCCAATCTTTCATCGTCGATTGAAAAGAAATGCACTGCATTTTCATTTTGGGATGTAATGTAATAAGTGGTGGTTTTCACGTTCAATATAAAAAAATCACTTGTTGACCATTTCTAGGAATTTGATTGTGCCATCAGCATTTTTAAATTCTTCCTTGTCGAAATGGAAATGAAACTAAGCAAGATATCGCAAGGGCTGCATTGACATCAATACTGAAGATATCGATAGCTCTACCAACATGCATTTTCTCAAAATTTGTTGGGCATTCGTCCTTGAAAGTCAAGCACTTGACAGGTTCTATGAGCATGTTCTTTTGTAAAATGTACAAGTCCTTGATGAATTTGCCACTTATTTCGCTTTCTTTGTTGACCATTCGGCGCTTAAACGATGGGAGTAGGTTTCTTAAATTTTTTGAAATGTGACGAATCATAGGACATTTCAAAAAATTTAAGAAACTTACTCTCATTGAATCTCTGGTTGTCCAGTGGGTGATCTTCGGTTGTTGTGGACCTTTGGAGAGTAAGCTGAAGAGGTTGATGTTTGTGACTTGATTGTCGGCAACAAGTCGAATGACAATAAATGAAGCATTCCCAACTTTTGCTAAGACTTGCAATGTTAACTGGCATAACTCTTCAAATTTCTAGTAAAGAAATCAGCCACGAGAATTCGGAAATGTGAACATAGCTCTACAAAAACGAAAGACATCACTTTTGTAGCTAGTTTACATTCCTGTCCTAGCTATCGTTCCAGCCCGTTGAGAGAAACGAATACATCTATCTGGTCCGCTGGTTTGTTGTAAATTGAGGTTGGCTTAATGCTCATTTAATAAAAAATTAACAGCCAAATTTTTCAATGACTGTCATTTTTTTTGCTTTTTCTAAATGTCTCTTTTCAATTAGATTATTGACATTTTTTTTCTGTTGTCGAATTGCCAATAAACTTCTTGTGTCGATTTTGAAGGAAGGCTCAGTTTCTTCGCTTGTTGTAGTATCTATAACCAACTGGTGATTTCCCTTGCAAGATCACATAATAGCGTATAGTTGTCGCCCCATCTTGGTTTCTTCTTAATAAAATGGCTCAATTGCTCAAGAAGAAACTTTGCTTTTATATCACCACCATTAGCAGCTGACTCAATTGCATCAATGTTGTTCGATTTGAGTTTTTCTTTTCATTGACGATAATTCGTTAGTCTTTTTGCATTGCTTTTTGCAACAGATAAGCTAGCAGATAACCGAAGTGACTGTCTCCTACAACTTTTGAATTTGTTTTCTTTTGTTTTAAGTTTATGAAAGGTCAGGTCAGTTTCACTTGAAACGCCTTTTTTAGTTGCTGAATCTTGAGGTTCATAGTTGCTTGAGTTTTCATTTTCTTTGGTTATTTCCAAATTAACAAGATCTTCAGCAAGATCGGTGCCATTTTTGTCAACTTTTCTCTTTTTGGCATCAGACAAAGGAAGTCTTTCGAAAATTCATCGAGGTTTTGGCGTTCTCTTTTGTTCTTGGAATGGATAATCCTCAAAAATTGATGGCACAGAATAGGGCGCAATACTTAATTGAACTCCAGTCTTGTAATCTGTGGCCAAAAATGATGACTACATATGGCCAGGCACGTAGCCAGGATTTGGCCAGGGGGGGGGGGGTGTTTCTATATATTTAAAAAAATTGATAATTTTAACAAGCCCCTGATTTAAGTATCGATTTTTCTCATGAAATATTTAAGTTTCAAAAAATTTTTAAGTTTAAAACTGTTCTAAAGAAATATTTCAGAAGTTTTTTCACTTCTCAAACAATTGGACAACAGGCAAAACAAAACCAAAAAAATCTATTGTGAAGTTTTTTATAACTTCAATCTTTTCTTCACATAAAACTAAATAAAATTCTGACATACTTTCTGGAAACCATTTGATGTTTTTAAACAAATAAAAGTCTTGCTGTTTTTGTGTAGCATACATTTACAAACATAAAACATTGTCCCAAACAACTGAA
>JAQIWH010002557.1:0-23947 GCA_034695005.1 Cryptops parisi | reverse complement strand
TTTTTTATTATTATTTTATTATATTAGTTTTGTTTATTTATAAATAAATAAACAAATCTTTAATAATTTGCTGATAATTTATCAGCAAATTATTCAGCAAAACAAGACAAATTAATCAGCAAAAAACTAAAATTTTCACTATGTCAAATCCATCTAAGAATGAAATGGATCATATAAGGATACTGGGACTCTAGATAGGTCCAAACATCTCTTTTTCTTTACATTTGGAAAAACTTACCCTTAACATAAACAGGCAATTATATATTACCAAAAGAATTTTCAAAAAACCCTTATTCAAAAAGAAAAAGTTTTTATCTCAAATCAAAACGTATGGAGCCTCACTAGGCAGTGAAAGCTATTATAGCAGGTTTACTATAGCAACCAGGGTAAACAATGAAATCCACGGGAAGCATACGTATGTTTACAGAGCCTTAAATTTCTTAGTGTCCCAAGGTACACTACTGCTCTTGTACCTTGGGACAGTGGCGGGGGTTTAGTTATTTTAATGCTATCTTTAAATTGGTGATATTCTACAAAAATACTTATACTTATTTATAATTGATTTGATTTGGTTAGCAGACCGAGGGTCCAATACGTTAAATACAAAATAACAAACAAAAGAACACAAGACATAAATTTTTGTAAAAGGTTGTCGACTTTTCGATAGTGGGTGGTCTACTGATTAGCAAGTTTTCACACAAGTTTTGTTAAACGATATGGCAACTGATTCAACAAACCAACATGTTGAAGGGGTAACGAGTATGATACCCCATGCCCTAGATTATGTGGAAAAACAAACTTATAGGAATTTTCTTCCCGGCTATGATTTGCTCTGTTAAACAAAGATACGTAGCTGTGGTATAAAAAACGTTATGCTGTGGTATAAAAATTAAGCGTTGGTTTAGTGAAAAATACCTTCAATAGTAACTTTTATACCCAGGTACGCGTATTCCGGACGTCCGGTGGTGGTGACCGACGGCACTAGCAACTGGACGGCGCCCCGGGTGTTTAATTTCGCCTTTTTCAAAGGCTTGTACGGCGACAACAGCGCGACATTAGAGAACTTCCGACGCGATTGTCAGTTCTTTCCGTACCAGACGGAATTCCGCACGCTGGGCGAAGCGTTCCAAATGGCAGACGATCGAGCGAGCATGAGAGATGGGTCCGCACCTTGGTATATTGGATGGTGAGTAATTTTTATTTCTCAATAATTATTTATTTCTATAATACTGTAACTAAAAAAGAATCCTTTAAAAAATGATTGATATAATTTTATTTAAGCTCATTTACTGTAATGGCAGGTCAGTTTAGCCATGATTTGCAGTTAATGTAGTGTAGTAAAGGCTGCCACTTTCACACTTCATGAAAATCATCTCTCACTGTGCACTACAGTGTAGCTAGAAAGTGACTAACGCTTTAAAAGAGTTAAACACTAGAAAGTGTTTAACTTGTAAATTTTTTGGAGATAAACAGAAATGGAGGAAAGCGTGAAGCTTGTTTCAGGCAGTGGAAATGATAATAAAATAAAATAAATAAAATAAAAGAAATAAAAAAGTACAGTAGTTGCCCTACATAACCTTTACAGTGCTGTACAGGTGAGCCCATCCCGTGCCCCTCGGTGTATGGTGTTTCACCTCTCTGCTTACCCTCTTTTATGTAACGTGATGACACGAGTAGCCTATAATAGAATTTGTGAACCAAGAAACTCATAAAACAAAACAGCACCAAAATCGGTTCAGTGGTTCTCAAGTTATAAGCAATCATACACAATGTAGACTTTGTATTTTAGAAGAAGATATACTGCAGTAAGATTTGGTATTTAAATATTTCATTCCACTGGCTTTTACAGGTCGGTGGAAGAGTTGTATCGTGTAGAAAGCTTTTGATTAAATAAATAAATATTCCGACATAGTGTATTATTAAAATTGTTCGTAATGTTTTACTGCCTGAGTTAACGGATAAACAAAAGACATATGTAACGATTTACACTGTAATGCTTATCGATTGCAAAGCAGACGTCTGTTGCATTCGTTTTTCTCAAAACACGCTCATGGGCAGAGCGAAAAGCGTTAAAACCGCGCGTTAGCATCGCCTGTGCAGCGCTTTAATGCAGCTTAAGCTACATCAGCTAAGTGGATTAATGGTAGCGGGTGCTGGAAGAGACTTGTACGGTACCATACTTTCAATTAACGAGTTTTTTTAGCCTGTTCTTACTTTTCTCCGTTTTTGTTGGTACTTTTCTTTTTTTTTTACCAACTGCCTAAAGAAGAATCGCTCTAAGAGCCAACTTACTTAGCTTTTGCAGTAAAAAATAAATAGAAAGACGTTGGGTCTTAGAAAAGAAAAATCCTGCCTTTTTTTATATCTTTGTCGTACGCTTAATTCAGTTGAAAGTGTGTCTTAAGCAGTGCGACATCATTGTTAAGTTGGCAACTGTTGGGTGTTGATAAAGTGCGAGTGTCTGTGTAGGTTGTCGCTATGGGAAACGCTGTTATCGGACACGTGCAGCCGGTTACCACTCCGACCTTTGACTTTTCGGGTCACCCATCATCCCCTCGAAAGGGTTGACACTGTCCAGAACTTCTAGTACGACAGTTAATTTTCACCCTCTTATTAATATCGTGTGTGAATTTTCGTTGTCAGGAGCAATTGCGATTCGTCTGCCGCTTCAGAATTGCGAGAACACTACCGCCGACCCTACTTTCTTCCCGACGATGCTGAAAGCAGCAAAACAGATTGGATTTTCATGGGAAGTCCCGGATACGGGGCCCACTTGCACGTGAGTATCAAATTCCATTATTTTGGGATAACAAAAGTTGCAAACAATGAGCAATTTAGTGACCAAGAAGCCTGCTTTTAATGATAAAAACCGGTACTTTGAACATAAATCGGTAGTTTCCGGTTAGTGCAAGGTCTGGTGTTGCTATTGGCTTGTGCTTGATTATGGGTTTATTTTGCAGGTTGGGTTAGAAAAAACAAAGAAACGTATTAAATGTATGATTTTGTTTTGTTTTTCTAACCTTACATGCCAAATAAATTCATAACCAAGTACAAGCAAATAGTGGACCTTTCACTAACAGGAAAGTACCCATAAATTATTACAATTGTTCAAAATAAAAATTGCTGATACATATACATTGAACCTTCGAATGTCAAACACAATCCGTTCTAAGAAATGGTCCAAGTTTCAAGTCTCTTTTCACGTGGCAGGACCCTTATTATTACTATTATTAGATGTAAAGAAACGCGTTTTCATAGGGATGGATGTCTGTCGACGTTTCTTGGGTCAACAACGGTGTGACGAGTGGAGAAACGCAGCCATCCGTCTCGATGAAGCGACGTTTCCGGAAATGACACCGTCAGCTGTCACTTTGCTTTTTCTTCCGCTTTTCTGGACGTGAAAGCAAAGCCATCTCTTGGTCTTGGCTCTCATCCAATACTTGTTTTTACTTCCATTTGTGCAGATCGATCACGTAGGGAATCCTTCTTGGCAGGCCCAGATTACGGGTCGCAAACGGTGGTTTTTGGAACCACCGCCCGAGTGTTACTACGAATGCACTTCACTCCAAGTGGTGGTGGAACCCGGAGAGATTAGTGCGCACTCTTCTTTACTCGATATTCCATTTTGTTTTCTTACAATTTAATTTGTCTTTTTTATAACCACTGGTTTTGTCTCTTTTTCAGTCGTGCTGGACACGAATCGTTGGTATCATCGGACGTTAATCGTTGGTGACGAAATGAGCATCACAATCGGTTCCGAATATGACTAATTTTTTAAAATCTACTTTTTTGGCGAATAGTTTTTCGTACTAAATTATACAATTAACACAATAGAGTATATACATACCCCCACTGTGCCGGTTACGTGACAAAAGTGTGTAGAGGACAAAATGTTACCAATACTAAAGACCATCTATATTTGAATTACGGTCCTTACCCCATCACAGTATTAAATAAAAAAAAAAACAAAACCGGATGAAATCCGGAATTTGTGTAAACTATTTTATTCTATTAAAAAAGATTTATCTTCTTATATACAGTACTAACAGTTTCGCCATCTGTACAAACTTGACATATTTTACGGACTACCTGACATCGCATGAAATAAAACAAACTAAACACCAAAAGAAAGACAATTTTGCAAACTAGAACTTATATGTTTTACTTTTTCCAATTTTCGAATGATTCATCGCTGTTTTAAACAAAACGTCACATGTCGATGGTCTATGACGCCATTGTGACGTCATCACACAACTTGACCTGCTGATTGGTTTTTAAAGGATTCCGTCAATTTGACGGGTTACTAAAAAGCTGTACAAAATTAATGCAGCGCTACATACGAATAAACATCGATTTTTTTTGTGTGTTAAAAAAAATCGATTCTTTCTCATGAAAATTCCAGTGACTGTTAATGGAGTGCTGTATTTAACGAAATAAAGAGCTGAATCGTTCGATTTTTCATCACCTTGTCTTCAAATACGTTAACTTTAATTTTCAGATAATGGGGACTTGTGTTATTTATTGTAAAGAAACAAAACATGGCAATTTTCAACGAAATTATTTATTTATTGCCTACGGATTTTTTTTATTATTTTTGAATCAACAAAGAAAACAAAAGAATACATCACGCTTCATTGTGTACCCTTGTTCCCGTAAAAATTGATTTTTCTCTAGCAGTGTCTATTATTTATTTTGTTTGTCAATGTTTTAGACAAAGACATAAAAGGTGCAGAGTTTCGAGCAGTTGGGTACAACTTTTTCCAATTGGTTTCCACAACGCACCTTTCTAGTGCTCGTGTTGTTGATTCGATTGGTGACGTCACGGGCGTCCTAAGGCTCGTTACTTAGCAACATGGACTTCGTCTGCGTTCGACGCGTGGAAAACATTCGACACATTTTCACAATGCCGATTCCTCCAGTTATGTCCAAAATGACTTTCGCTAAATTAAGATATGGATAAAGAACACCATACGATAGTTCTACGACATTCGCGAGGCGCGAAAGGACATTTCTCATGAGATATCTCTCTTGGGCAAGTATACGGCTACAATAAGTTGATCAGATTTCTCGAACCAGGACGACGACTAGGGTGTAAAACAAATTTTTTTTCAAAAACACTCGATATTTGACGATACGATGTAGATTGATAAAAATCTGGATATCTGATCACCTTACTACGTTAGATTTAAACATGCTGATGATTAGAAGAGGAACTTTTTTTGGTAGTAAAAAGTCCCTGGTTAGAATAGGGTGACCGGACATCCCGGATTTGAGCACAATTTCCCTAGGTACCGAAAACTTTTTCGGGACTTTTGTCTCGGTTCTTTAATATTAACCAATAATTATAAAAATGTTGTTTTTTTAGTGTATCCACTATCCAGTTTTCTTTCATTGAAATCCGATTATGGGTAAACTTTGGTTTTAGGTAAAATAGCGTTAACATAAATGAGATACTTTAATGTTATTGTTTTTAATCTGGGTGTAGATACCAGGTTAGGTTAGTTAGAAAATACAACATTAAAGTATTCCATTTATGTTAACGCTATTTTACCTAAACTCCGCCCACCAACTTAAAACAAAAGTTTACCCTTTCATGTATGTTTGTAGCCAAACGAAATATCAACTTTTTTTTTAGGTATTGATATATCGATATTTAAAAATATCGATATATCGTTTTGTGGTCCAGGTGTTTGGTTTTTCAAATCTGGTCACCCTACGTTAGATTAATTGACAAGGGTTCGCGTTTTTGGTCTCAACGTCAACGCTTAATGGTGAACCATGAGAATTGTTTTTTGTTACTGTACTACGTTTAATTTATTGCAGCACTAAATGGTAATTCTTGCTACAGATTCAACTCATCGCTGATCGACTTTTATCGTCAAAATGCCGCTGAAGCTCGACGTCGACCAAAACGCTGCACTCTATCTCGACTACAGCAAAGTGCCCATCAAGTCGAAAGACGACCTCGAACGGATTCTGTGCAAAGTACCCGACTACCGTACGAGACCAGAGAAATGGCGAGCGGATGAATTGATGATCACCGTGAAAAATTTCCCTACTGTCACACCAAAGCCAAAGCAAGAATCGCGTCCCAAAGACGTCTACGACTTCCCAAATCCCGTGCCCCCTTCCATGCAAAAAGTGCCTTTGACAGACGTTGCCAGCGTCGACATCAACTGGCACATGCTCACCATGGCGAGACCTGCCAACAAAGCAGAAGAGGACTATTTCAACCGGTAATTTAGAGTTTTCAAGTTGGCACAGCAACCCACTATTTTTGCCTCACTATTCACAAACGCAAAGTAACACAGGGAGTCAATGACCATGACGGTCGTCGCTCCATGTTGAGCACGTTTCACGCACTCGTTCGAGCACAAAGCTCACCAAGACCCACAGCGGTAAAGCATTAATTCGAACCTTTGCTCGTAGCATTGTTTACCTGGAACGAACGACCTACAGGACTGTGCTGAAAGAAGCGG
The DNA here is from genome assembly GCA_034695005.1 of Cryptops parisi. NCBI lineage: Eukaryota > Metazoa > Arthropoda > Chilopoda > Scolopendromorpha > Cryptopidae > Cryptops > Cryptops parisi. The sequence continues at coordinate 17,468 of JAQIWH010002557.1, read as the reverse complement.
AACAAGCCAGGAGAGCTGCAGCCAGAGCCATTAGCAAAGGCAAAAAGGGGGGCCGAGGCGGCGGTGGTTCCCGATCGCCAGGTTCGCAAAAGGTGGGGGCGCTGGTGACCGAACGCAAACACGCCACGTGCGACGAATGCGGCGAGGAGTTTTGCAACGGAACGTGCAGGGATTACCTGTATGAGATTCACGCTCGTTTGCCTCCAGCGGACGACGACGATGACCCTCAACAGCAACAACCGTTGGAAGAACCTGCGAAAGAACCCAAGAAAAAAGGAGTAAAGAAACCCGGAAGAAGTCGTAAAGGCGTGAAAAAAAAGGAAACTAAACAGGACGAGGAAGGCGGCGGCAGCGGCGACAAGAAAGAAACTCGTTCGACCAAAGACGATTCGGTGAAACCCTCGCCAATGCCCACACGCAAGAAAACGACTAAGCGGCCACCAAAGAAACCGAAAACCAAAAGCGACGATTCGACCAAGTCTCCTCCTCCTCAAGACGATGAATCCAATCGACCCGTGGCGGCAGCCAATGCTCCGTCAACTAAACCGAAAAAGTCAGCGAGCAAAAGCTCATCGCAAACAAAGTCTCCTCGCCTCAGTAAGAAACGAGATTCTACGTAGGATGCAACGTCAACCAGTCAAGAGTGGCATTTGGTTCATCGACAAATTTGTGAATCGACCCAAACGACGTCATAAATGGATCATTTTCCGACGACGGCAGAGTTGGAATCGAGGTGCAAAGGACACTTCATTTCTTGTTGGACTTTAGGAACGAGCGTTCCGTTTTCCCTTCAATGGCAAAAGGTGGCATGTGATTATCAAAACCAATGTTTCTGCCCATTTTGCTACAGGGTTATAAATCTGTTTACAACCTGGTCTCAAGTCTTTTTGACTAGTGCGTTATTTCATTACTTGTACAGCATGCAACTCTCAACTTCTTGCAATCGGCTGTCTTATACTCTGTCTACTAACTAGGGACCGATTTCCCTTAAGCACATTCCTGCCCAGCTTAATCACCCAGTACATGTCATGGGGTTGAACCACCCACAAGTACTAGTTCATTGTTTACAAATATTTATTTCTATTTTAAATTAAAAACAGATTTCAATAGTTGCAATACTGGTGTTATAGTAAATTCTGCAACTATTTTTAACAACAATTGATAGAGAATGATTTATTCTGGTAAATAAACTGCATGGTATAGTTTCCTGTTAACTCAATGGCTGGCCTGTTTTGAATTTACCATGCTGGTGGATGAATACATAAGCTGCACAGGAATGCACTCAGAATGGGATGCGCAGGAATGCACTCGGAATGGGATGCACAGGAATGCACTCAGAATGGGATGCGCAGGAATGCACTCAGTCCATAGTTAAGGAATAAACTCGGGTCGAAATCAGTCCATAGTTAGCTGACTTGCAGTATAATTTTCATTTGCATCGACGTTACGTTTAAACTTAAAATCGACACGTACTACTAAGCAAGCGATGAACGCAGATTATTCCGGCGATACCAAACTGTCGAGCTACAATTTCAAACGCCGACACTTAAATGCATGGCACAGAATTTGCAAACTTTTCGCAAACGTCACACTACTACTACTTACTGGACAACGTTGCGGAAGTTGGTAGTTGCACGACTGCGTTACTCCTACTTTGTACTTGGCATGGCTGCAACAGCGCATCTTCTCGTTACTGAATTTTTAAAAACAAATAACCTTACGTGACATTACTTTCGATGCTCTTCCTTCGCTTCACCGTAACCTACGAGATAAAAACGAATCCATCACAATTTGGAAATCTGACTGCGAAACGCTAACATGTCCTCCCCGTTTTTCCAAAATTTTTCCACAAATTTACATTTTAAGTCTTAAAAAAAAAAGATGATTTTTACTGGTGAATTACCCAACGGTAACAAAACAACGCCGGGCTTGTTTTTTTTTTTACGAGACGTCGGTGCCACGGTTAAAACGAGCGCACGTGAAAGAGCTTAACGGACAACGATTTAGGGTGACAGTACCTAACCGTTTATGTTTTGCAAGGCTTGTGCAAGACGATTTATCTGCCAATGATCTCAAGTCCTGTGTCGAAACAAAAGAAAAAAAACCAACACTCAGAATCCTCATAGCAAACGTTTTCCACAATATTATTATTATCGAGAAAGAGAAAATTGTCAATTCAAAGCCTACTCGTGCTACCATTCCGAGTTTTTTCAAAATTTGTCATCATTGCGAACAACGATCGAAAAGAGGCGCACGTTCGTGTTTGGTCTCTTCCCATCGACGTGGCGTAATTTTTCCCATCCCGATGGACCGTCCGACCTGTGAAATAATTTATGGAAGAACACCATTATTGTTCGTCGTCATCGAGCGCAACTTTTTGATTCCCTAACATCTGGGTGAACGATCGACAAATCATATCATATCGTCTTTTCTTTGGTGGGGGAAAAAATAGGAAGCAAAACCCCGTAAACGCAAGTTAACGAACTGTTGCTGGGCAACGGGAACAAATTCCGGTGCGAAACAAAATATCTTCAGGATCGTTTGTTTATAAGACGTTCGAGCGATGGAGGTCGAAACGTGCAAAGCGGCCGACAAAGCTCGAAAAATCAAAACCAACGAAAAAGTAGAAATGAAAATTAAGAAATAAAGAGCACAAATTACCACTCGACTATTCACATCACCATTGATGGTGGAATTTTAGCGGTCGGCTATTACTACGTCGACACCTAATGCAAAAAGAAAAGAAAAAGCAACACACTTTATATTACGTCAACATTGATTTCCTCCAACAACGTCCACTTCTACGCAACCGTAAACCGAACGTGACGACGTTCACGGTCGTTTGTTGCGAAGATTTGAACGGTTGCCGAAAACGAAAACAAAACACGGTGAGAGCATGAAACCGAACGAGATGCTCGTTTATTCCTTTGCAAATATATTTTTTTGAAATTCGAAATACAAGTTTCCGTTCTTATCCCTGATGATACATACAAAATGGAAGAAAACAAAAATCAATTAAACTCGGTGACGCGTTGGAACGTTTGTGGAATTTCGTCGGCGAGGCATGCGAAATCATAAAAAAAATCGATATGAAAATAAAACGCTTCGCACGTTAAGCACTGCCATTTTAAGCGCCGAACGACGTTTCCACGTTCGTTTCTACGTCACGATTTAGCAAATTCGTTAATTTTGTAAACGAAACAAAACAGCTTGCTAACGAAATCGTGTTAATGTTCGGGAAGAAATGATCGAATTGGAGAAAGTGAAAAAGTTGGGATGGACACATTTATTTAGTTGATTCACACTTAACCTAAAAAAAAAAAACGGTTAGAAAACTACGGTCGCAGCGACGACGGTCACGAACCGACCAAAATATCAAACCACGGTAGAAGCTAAAGAGAAATTCTCCATCGGCAACGTTCTTCCCATTACGACATCGTAACAATTCATTTCAAATCGAGCAAAGAACAAAAAAAAATTCAATAATTTTCTCTCTCTCTCGCGTTTCCGGTTATTTCAACCAAAAAAAAAACAACAAAGATTTTGTCGAACACTGGCAGCAGAGTGCGCGTAATACTGATTTCCACTGTCCACATCGGTGACAAATATAATGACTTTCCAAACTGAAAAAACAAGATGTGAAAAAAAAAGGCACACAGTAGGACGCGGATGTACGAAGATGTCAACATCCATATTTTATCGACACGAAAACATTAATAAAAAAAAAAGGAAACGAAACAAAATTGAAAAATAATAATAATAATAATAATAAACAGGACACATCTGTTATCGAATAGGATGGTGATCGAACCTCAACCAACCAAAACGCAGTAGAAATACCTTTCAATGACAAAGAATGTGCCTAGAGTTTCTCTTGGATAAACGGATGCGTGAGTGCCTGGTTGATGGATATCCGTTTCGACGGATCCAGCATGAGGATCTTTTCGAGAAGGTCCCGCAATTGTCCCACTTTTCTCATCTGATCTTCCGGCAAACGCTGGTAACTTATCAACTCGGCCATTAGATCTTTGTTAGGGTTCAGCGTTGTCATGACGATGACCTTTTCCTGTGAAAACGTGAAAATTGGTTATTTCCTTCTTAGTCGAGGTGGATCAAAAAATCAAGTTTCACAAAACGATATAGTGAAAACAAAATGTCATTATTGACGACCTATTACACCCTTTATTAATTTTTACACACACATTTGTTGAATGCCTGTAAACAATTATTGCAACTTTTCGATACCCCCAATCAACAAATTCGCTCCAGTTCTGTGCAACCATTTTCACAGTTTTATTGGTTTGAAAATTGTTGTCCTTCAATTCCGCTTGTGATTTTAACCACTTTTCAGTAAAATGCCAAACGAAATTGTACGATTCCAAACCAATGAAACTGTGAAAATGGTTGACATAAAACGAGTGAATTCATCAGTGGGGTATCGGAAAGTCGCTCACACATTCTTCCAATAAGTGTTTACAGGCATTAAACAAATGTGTATAAATTAATGAAGGGTGCATCTTTTCACACCGACATTTTGTTATCTTTTTATTTCACGAGTGAAACTCGACTCTTTGATCCACCCTCGTCTTAGCAGACAAAACAACTTTTTTGAAGATTCCTTGGACAACACTTACGCGTTCGGTAACTTTGTCCACTTCGTGATATAGAAAATTGCAGTTGGGATCGAAATGTTGGTCTCGAAACGCTCCTTTACGGATAAGTTTGTTGGGGAACTTTCCCTTCAGGTCCATGAAAAATTTAAGCATCTGGTTGTTGGTCTTGCCGGGAAACATGATTTTTCCGGTGTAAAGCTCGTACAGAGTGCAACCCGCACTCCACATGTCGATACCAAAGTCGTAGCTGAAACCTAGGACTGGAGAAAAGAACCACGAGTTAAGAAAAGACGGACGGACGACGACGACGAAAAAAATATTGATAAGTGCATCGCTTACTAATTTCCGGACTTCGGTAAAAACGACTGACCAAATAAGGCGTCACGTCGTTTTCTGCAATGTGCGACGCGGATCCAAAATCACAAAGTTTCAGTACCAATTTACTTTCGTTCACCTGGCACAAAAATAACAAAGGGCGTTAACGAAATCAGGAACGTCAGCGTTGGGTCAAAACTATTATTACAAAACGGAGGAAAAAAATAGTTTTGTTTTTTTTTTTTAAAAAAAAAAAAAGTTTGCGATTATCGTTATCGTTACTATGCATAAAAAAAAAATAGGCTGAGGATATGGATTTTATGATGTTGTATATAAGAAATGTTTGTCTAAGTGATCCAGAAAGGGCCTGTTACGTACATAACGAACATGTTTAACGCTTATGACTTTTGTAACGAATTTGCCTGCACTAGACGAGCGAAGATTTAATTTACAGTGATTATGCAGCCCACGTTGCAGTGGCTACAGGCAGCCGTTCTAAAACAAGAAGAGCCATTAACGTCCACATCTCGTTCAACTCTTATATACTAAATCAAATTTCAAGTAACTAACCCATCCGTGAAACACGTTCCAGCAATACGCTTTGTCTCTCCTCAAGAAGAAGGAATGGAAAACAAATAAAATCGACATTCGGAAATGGCAAAAACTAAAACCGCACTCACCAAGATGTTGTCGGGTTTAATATCAGCGTGAAGAATATTGCAACGTTTCAATAACTTGAGAGCGAGAAAAAGTTGTTGACTGTACGAACGGACGGCCTTGACGTGAAGACCAACGTCCTTTCCGTATTTCTTGAGAACTTCTCGCAGGTTCATGCTGTTCGAGAACAAGGAAAGAAACCAAAAAATCAAGAGACACAATTCGAAACTAGTTGGATTAAAAATGCACTGTATACATAGCTTTGATTTAAATCGGGTCTTTGAGTAGCGATTCAATTTATGCGAGTTTTGACCGATTTCATTTACGAGATTTATGCAAGTTTTGAATCATGCTAAATTTTTTATTTATGGAAATTAGAGTAACGTGATATTTGATTTATGCGAGTTTTGAGAAATTCCATTTACGATTTATGCGAATTCAGATAAATATTTCACTCATGCGAGTTTTGAGATATTCCATTTTCGAGTTCTGCAAGTTTCCATTTATGCTTATTATTTTAATGGATGCACATTTAGATTAATGTGACCTTTGAGTAACGCGATATTCCGTTTATTCAATTCATGCAAATTTTAATATATGCGAATTTTTGATTGTGATCTTCATCCAATTTCGGCGAATTTTAAAAAATTCTGTTTTTGAGTTCTGCATTTTAGAATCGATTTGTGCGAATTTTGCTACAATGAATTTATGCTGTTTTTGATTTATGCAGTTCTCGCTTTATGCGTGTTTTGGTACATTGCTGTATAGCGAGTTTTGAGAAATTCCGTTTTCAATTTCTGCAATTTTTGATTCGATTTGCGCAAATTTTGTTACATTAGATACGATGCGGTTCTCGCTTTATTTATTTATTTTATGTTTTGTTTAACAATTGTGAATTTTTGGTTAATTGGACTATCTCTATAATAGTTGTCGGGTCGGTCTGTCTGAAGCTCAGAAACTCACAAGTAAAGCTAATATAAAGCGTATAAAAACCAATCCTTACCTCAGAGGTTCGAAAACAAGGCACAAATGCTGTTTGTGAAAGAATTGCCTAAAGAGACGTAGACAGTGAAACTTGTCGTCCGGATCGGCATCGTTCAAGCGACGAAGCATCTCCAGCTCCTTCAAGCCAGTTTTGTGCCTGAAACGTGATAATCCAACGTGACCACCGGAAAGAAAACCGGAACGGACCGAAGACTCCAACCAAAAAAGACTTACATGATTTCATTGTTACGGATGATCTTGATGGCAACGTCGTTGTTGGCTCGAGCAGCATCTCGAGCGCGGATGACGTTGCTGAAAACGCCTTGTCCGGTGTAGCCGTAGACAGAGTAACGACTGTCCAGAATCTCGCCAATGCGAACACCTAAAATAAACAGCGTCTCATTCAACACACATCCAACAAAAAATCAAAACGCGAGAGCCCTCTTCGAGACTTACGATAATAGCCTTCCGCATCGTCCCAGTTGTCGGTAAGATTAGGATTTTCGTGAGCCCCGCGAGTGAACGAACCCATCGTCCCGGAACCCTGCCACAGAATGATTTAAAAACAATTTAGCGACGTCTGGACTTAATTAAAAGCGTACTACAAGATATGCTGAGAATATACTCACATGGTAATCTTCGGCAAGGTCCGTTTCAGAAAACATGTCCATCGTCTTTCTCTTCTGGTCTGCTGCAACAGGTAATGGATATCAATGAAATAACAAGTTAGACTAACTAAAGATGCTTTTTAAGAATAAGTATGCAATCCTTGAGTTATTCGATTTCTGCGAGTTTTTGAATAACTCCATTTTGCGAATTCTGCAAGTACCGATTCGTGATAATTTCGATTAACGTGATCTTTTGAGCAAAGTAATATTCGATTTATGCAACTTTTGAAAAATTCCGTTTTCGAGTTTCAATTTATGCGAATCTAGATTAATGTCATCTCTGTGTAAAGTAATAATCATTAATTTTCGATTTGATTTATGAGAATTTTGTTACATTGGACTTATGCGGATTTCAATTTATTCAAGTTTTAGTACATTGGACTGTACGGTATATTCATAAACATCTGTCGACTCCAGTATACATTCAATTTCCCGCTCACTCACAAAAGTCACAAGTGAAGCTATAAAAAATAAACCGATAGTGGCGCTCACCTTTATCTTTATCGCTGGTTTTGGTATCTTGGTTGCCGTTGGCGTTAGCTTTCGCTTCGGCTTTAGAGTTTGCTTGTTCCATTTGGCTTCTCTTGTCGATGACGGACTGCTCAAAGTCCTCCAAATCGGAAAGATGAGCTGCGTCGGCCGCAGCCGCTTCTCCTATCGCCACCGAATCAGGCGAAGAAGTTCCGCTAACATCTTCCGAGTTCAGCGGGTTTGACAAGTTGCTGTCGTCAGGTTGATCGCTCACTTTCAGTTTCTACAACAAAATCAATTTCCAAAAATCAAAATCGAAACATAATTGGTCGTTTGGAAGTGCCAACGGCAGCAAACGCCAGACCTTTAGTAATTCCTCGCGCATTTTCCGTCTCTTTTCGATGATCGCTTCCTCGTCTTCTTCCTCGTCAGGGTCCATGTCTTTGATGCTGGAATAACATCGTGTGTTTATTTAGATTTTTACTTTCCCTTTCACCAACATGCCACATTCAGTTTCAAGTTTAGCTGTCAGTGGAGAATCAGTTGGCGGCCATTTCACACCTTGTATTCTGCGACCAGTCGAATGTAGTCCCGACTTTCTCCACCTATTACTAATTATTTGTTAACTAGAGACCGTTCATAAATTATGCAACGCTCAAGGCGGGGGAATGAGTTTTTTTACAATTTGTTACAAAGTGTTACAAAGTGTCAATTTCCTCGGTCCTATTTTGTTCAAGACCATGTAACTGATTGATTCTCTACTGGCAAAGTTGAAATGTGAATATAGCTTGTCAAAGGCTTACCTGTCTTCGTCCGACGAAATCGTCACCTGCAACAGTTGACCTTCGGACAAGCTTCCTTTGAACTTGTCCTCGGATTCTTTCCGGCGACGACTGCTCCTTGTGCCGCGACCATCGTTGCTTCGTGACCTCCTGTACCGTGACTTGCGATCTCGACTCCTGCTGACATCAAAGCTATGGTGACGTACATTTTCGAAAAAAGTAAAAATTTGAAAGAACGGCCGTGCGTGCGTACCTGCTTCTGGAGCGTCTCGGAGATCGACTTCGTCGTCGATGAGGAGACCGACTTCTTCTCATGGGCGACATTTTCCGCCGCACCGGAGAACGCGACCTCGATCGCGGTTTTCTGTTGACTGATGCTCCTCCGCCACGATCACGATCTCTGTCTCTTGGTGGTACGTCACGTCGAGGCGGCGGCGGCGAACGACTCCGCTGGCGGATCGGCGAACGCTGGTGTTCGGTGTGGGTCGAAGTTCTCGCTCGATCGTTCGATCTCCTTTTATCGACGGGAGGCGAACGACTCCGTCTACGAACTTCGGCTTTGGGAATTTTGTTTTCCTTGTTCTCTCTCGTCTCGGTGTTGTGAACTCGGTTGGACGAGCTTCTCACGTTTCTGTGGTCTGGCGGCGAACGGCTCCGACTGGCCTTGCGGCTTCTGGATTTGGCATTCTTCGGAGACGCGCTTTTCCGACGATGGTCGTGATTCACGTCAACGCGGTCGGGAGTGCCGCTCCGTTTCTTCTTGGCTTTGCTGCCGCCGCCGCTCGAATGTCGGTCCGAGCTTTTGTCCTTCGCCGCCGAATCGTTGCTGCGTCTCTTGCCTCTGTCCCGAACGACCACACCGACGATTTCCACTTCGTCTTGAGCTTCGTCGTCCGGTTCGTCCTTGTCCGAAGGAGCGGGTTTCATGATTTCGCCGTCCTCCTCGTTGTCTTCGTCCGACGACCGGTAGCCCTGGACGATGAGAGAGATGCCACTGTTGGCCAGACATTCCAGATTGAGGTTATCCAAACTGTCCGTTTCCAACTCGGAAGCGAGTTTGGCTTGAAGCAAAGCTTTTTGCTTTTCCAAATCTTCCAGGTCAAATTTGCTGTCGTCGATTTGACCGTCGACGAACTTGAGCGGCAAGACGTCGGCACTCTCCTCCTTTTCGTTTTTGTTGATTTTGCTTCGTTTATGTTTGTGCTTATGGTGTCGGTGTTTCCTGCAAATTTCCAAGAAACAAAATGGTGATTTCTCCGTTTAATTTTAACGCTCGTCAGTGGATATCTCTCCTCTGCTATCAAAACATGTCTCGATATCATTTTACGAACATATAAAAATTTAGCGAAATCCGCTTCTAAAAATTTGTTCCACCTATTTGTTGAAATACAAACACAGTGGGGACCCGTTCTATCGCACCCTGAGTTGAAGCGAATTTGAATATTACGCAAAGAGTTATATCAGATCACTATACACTACAATTACGCGAACCTCGATTTAACGCGACCCTGCGTTTTTCACGATGTCATTTTGTGTCTCAAACATCCGTGTTTTAACGGGTCTCCACGGTATCGTGCGAAAAAAAAATGAGGTGACGTACTTTTCGTCGTGATTTCCAGTTATTCCATGTTTATGCTTGTGCTTGTGACGATGTTTCTTTTTCTTCTTGTGACTACTTCCATGATGTTTTTGCTGTTTTTCTTCAACGTCACTCACCTTGTTGTTCTTTTCGGACGGTTCCGACGAGGAATCGGATTCGCTACCAAAGCAACAAACCGATTACAACACAAATGCAATAAAGTGTAAAATTATTGTACGACATTATGTTCCCTCTTAACCGTTATAATCCAAAAAGGGTAATCTCGGAGTTTACGTTGCTATATGATTTTGTTCGTTTTCCTCCGACCTAACCCGGTTTTCACCGTAAAATTGATAAACGAGCATTTTAAGGCCTCGATGGTGGCATCGAAGCGAAAGTTGGGAAGATGGATTTAAAGACCGGGTTAAAACAAACGAAATCACGTAAACTCCGAGATTACTTCAAATAGTGTACTGACAAATTCACTGGGTTCGTCGACCATTCTAATTAGTTTGTCTAGTACTGTACTAGTTTTATTGAATTTTCAAATTGAGTAAAATTCGTCATACATACTTTGAAATTATTTTGATTGGGTTGACACAGTTATTTTTTAAAATTGATTTCCGAACAATGGATTAATACTAATCATAGGCTATGGATTTGTAGCTATTTCGACGGCGTCTCCTATGCAAATAGTCTAGTTACTTTGTTGACATTGCATCGACAATTGCAAGACCACCAACACAATTGGATCACTAATGTTATTTTAGATATATACTTTATATGAATACAGGTCCACGTGTCATTATGAGGATGAATCGAACAATTGCGTTTGCTTACCTCATCGTTCCGTCTTTATCGACTGGAGCACTTGCTGTCGTACTCGTCGTCGTCGTTTTCGCCATCTTTACCAAACAACAACCTTTTGGTAGTGTTCAACCCGACGATCAACAGGAGCTCGACGATGGCGTTTTAGACCCGTTTCAAACGAAATTTAAGATTCACGAGCGAACCATCGTCCTATTTCTGTCGTTTGGATTTCTCTCGTCAACGGAATAAATAGGGATTTTGTTAAGTTGAAGGTACGTTTTGTTAGGATTCCGTAATGAACTTGTCTGCCGATGAGGGCTTAAAAACAGCAGAAGGAATGGCCAATCAGCGATGTCGTTAGAAATGTTGTCCAATCAGGCATAACGTTAGTTAGTTGTTTTCAACGATGCGGTATGAGAGCTCGATTCTAATTGGTTGATTCAATGAGGATTTGTTTGTGAATCAAGTTTTTTGTTGAGTTTGGCAGTGTTGTTAGAAGCGACTAGATTCAGGAACAATCCCTATCGCTGCGCATGCGCAATCCCGGCAAGTGATCTGTGGGCATGGCAGACGTCTCACCTTTGGACTTGTTTGTCTGTTTGGCTAATAAATAAGTCAAAATGACAAACGAAAAGGAGATGTCAACGCTATGATGTATTGAATTGGAGTGCAATAGAGGTAAGTTTGGCATGTTGTTCAACTTTTTTTTTAATGACAGTAACATTATGTAACAAAATGACACGTTGGTCATCCGATTTGTTTTTGTTTTTAAAGGTAGTTCTTACGATGGGTAGAAAAAGTGATTCGAGCTCTCAGATGGGCAGAAAAATGGATTCGGGCTCTCAGTTGGCAGTGGACAAATACAGAAAAACTATAGGTGACAAGTGTTTCTTAATCAGTTGTATAGAACAACCAAATGGTGGATACCGTAGTAAATGACATAAAATTGTCAGCAAAATTTTAATCAGTCGAGGAACCACACAAGTTGGAAGCAAGTCTATTGAAGTGTTTGCAAGTTTTCGTAGTCAAGTGTCATTCCATCTCAATTTCTGAAACGTACACCTTATTATCACTTTTGCTCAATTAAAATTCGAGGTTGACATTTTTTTGGATAATTCTGCGGTCACTTACGTTACATTAAAAAAAAAAAATTTAAACACTTCAAATTATGATTTCACAAGTTTTACCCGCAATTTACAATGTCCTTCTTAGAAACTAATGGAAGTCATATTTAACTTTTTCAATCAGGGTGGATAAATTCATTCATTGTAAATTATGAATAAAAATAAAATGCAACGGTACTTTATGAAGGTTGAACTTGACACTGTACTTCAATTTTCAAGTTATTCAACTCGCAAGATAAATTTCCCCATAAAAAAATGCATGTTCCTTTTTACTTGAAATTTTCGTTTTTAGGCAAACAAGACTACAAGAAAAGTAAAGCGGAGTTGAAAGAATCTAAACGTCAAGCGCTCAACAAGAAATCAGCGACCGAGGTGTATAAAGTGAGTATTCTTGTTAGTCAAATGTTGAACGATGTTTTTGCACACTATGCAAAATCCGGGATTTCATCAACACTATTTGTTTTTGCCTTAAATTAAGAACACTCACCTCTGTTTCTCTGCAAACTATTTAGGACGTGTCAGTGATGGTCGGGGCGTTGGCAGTCTTGGTTTTTTCAGTTTACGCGTTGTTTTATTTCTTGCTGTCTAAATCGTAGAAGCACTCAGGCTAGTGGGAAATTAATGACATGATTTTACGATGGGACCAAAATGCATCTGTTTCCTTTTAAAACAGGATTTCCATTTATATTTTATGCTTTGGAAAAAAAAATGCTACTTAATCATAATAAAAGGAAATTTTTTATTCACAAGAATATCTATATATATATTTTTTTATGCTCGCATTTCATGATACGCTAAAAATGCGTAAAAATGGTAATTATTTTAAAAACATTTTCATCAGCTTTTATCATCGTCCTCGGTAGTTTTAAATCACCATCGTGGCAATCAAACAACCAACAGCTTGACCTTTGCTATCTTCACTTTGCACTTTCAGATTGTATTTTCCCTAAAGAAAAAAGTTCAACACGTGCGCCACAAAAATTTTGACCTTCATCTTCCACAATCGGAGTTTGATCTTAAATCTAATTTTCAAATTTCGACTCGAAATACCTTGAGCATGAAAAAGGGGAGCGTGAATTCGGAAATGATGCGGTGGTGCCCTTTTTTGATGGGACATGGTGTCAGCTTCTTCAGCCTGCGACACAATTCGTACGTTCGCCGAAGGAAAGTGATGTCGTTGTACGAGATTTCGACGTAGGCGTTTCCTTGGGAAACTGTTTCGGCTGAAATTCAGTTCATTCTTGAAAACGATAGACACCGTGACGAAATAAATCTTAAGTTTGAAATTATCCAACCAAGTGTAATTTCTAACGTTTGTATCTTGACTATATACAGGGTGTTCCTAAAAGCTGTGATTAAACTTTAACCACAGATGCTATGCATCAAAACAGCCGAAAGTCCATGTAAACATGGGTCCTAAAACGCTTGCTAGTAATTTATGGCGCACAGGGTTATGAAATGGGATATGAAACATTTCCGGACCCATGTTTATATAATTTTTTTTTTATATTTTTGATGCGTAACATGTGGCTAATACTTTACAATCTTTAGGAACACCCTGTATGTAGGCTGGACGAACAAAAAACATTGGCTTACCTAACGTCATGTTCAAGAAAGACAGGAATTTGATCCCGTAGTTATTTTCTTTGCTGGGAACGGAGACGATTTCTCCGATTTGAATTCCATCATCTTAACGTTAAAAGCAGATTTTCGAGAATTAATATGCAAACCACAGCCGAGCAGCTTGTTTTGTTTTTTCTTTATATTCACAAATTGCTTACCACAGTGAGTGAAATATTTTCCTATGGATAAATAATTCATATCGTGGCGCCATTTGTTCCACGTGGTTAACTGTTTCGATTGGAGAACGGAAACGTCCAAGCTCTTGAACCTGGGAAAGATGACAATCGAATTGCGAATACGCTGCGGCTGTTCGGTGGTCACCAACAAGGGTATGCCATCAATAGCATAGCGTTGCTTCTCTGAAAATGTTTCATTGACGAGCGAATCGTTGGTGTCACTTTTTGTCGAATTGAGATACGATGATTTTTCGTCTTGAAGCAAAGCATGCCGAGGCAAGACATCGTTCACGAATGCCAGATATAATAGAAGGCAGCATGTTGCGGCGACCACGAACACTCCGTTTTTCCTGTTTACGGATCTTTTAAACGGAATGGTCATTTTGGGGCGACTGCAATAAAACCTGACCATAACATTACGTCATTGAAGCTTTTAAACGACCCATAAAACATTGATGCGTTCGGAATGAACGGCATTGCTACAATCTACAGTTCCACTGATGTTCGACATTGATCACACATGTGATAAAAAGGAAGGAAATGACGAAGAACTTTGTCCCAAAAAATTCTGAGATATGTCCAATTTGAAACATTAGCTTACCAGCAGACGGTGATAATCTAGCTTCTTTTTTTTTTGTGTGTGTGATTAACGGTATCGACTTACAAGGCTGATTATGCCATGTGAAGTGCTGAAGAATAACGAGAGGAAAACATTTAAAACGTCGTGTAATTCTGTTTTAGAAACGTACAAAAAAATAAATTTTACACTGATGCATCGCTTCACGCTTTGGAAACGTTGGTGATGATTGGTTTAGGCCTGGTTTTGAATAATAGTTTTTTTTTCACAATAGCATCAACGGTGTATTCTGTACATCGTCGCTCATCTTGTGTCGACGAATCGGAGTCGGCTGGAATGTTTTTGATAAGCACGGCCAATGGTTTCTCCATGTCGGCGACTTTGCCGTAAAGTAGATGATGGCCGATGATCATGACGGGAACGCCCTACGTTGGTTGCAAACAAAGAAAGGTTTACTTGAGAGTGCATTATATCTTATACAATCGAGTTTAACGCGCTAGCTGAAAATGTTGAAGGTTTGTACTGTATTTTCACGAATATAAGACGTGTCTTATACAAGATTTTACACAAGGGTGCATCTTATATAAATTATATAATAAACAACTAGGTACAATAAAAAAATCATTTACTATATTACTAGTAGAATATATGAATGTGTGTTAATTGGGATTTTCAGAATCCTCCAGTGTCTTTATTACAAAACACATTGCATTAGAGCCAATCACAGGTTAACTTTCATTGTCCAGTAAAGTTGTATCCTATATAATTTGTTTTTTACTCAAACCCCTAAAAGTCGCGTCTTTGCGAAAATACGGCAGGCCTATGTAAAGATCACAAAAGGAGTTGATGGAATCATAAGTTGCTTATTATAGAATGTGTTTGGTTTTGTGTGGCATCTATATCTTGAAAATGACATGAAACCTTTCAAGTTTTTTTACCGAAGTGATTCATTGTCACTAGTTTGTCTTTGTACCTTGTTGGTAAAGTATAGATCCCCAACGAATCCTCCTCCGAGGGAAGAGTCGTCCGATGCAAATTCACCTTGGAATTCGATGAGCATCCATTCCACGATTTTGCCATTTGCTCCTGTAACGCTACCAAAATAAAATATACCGTTAATAATCAGAAACTCTGCAATATAATGTATACATACAGAATTATCTGCATTACAGTTTGCATCGTTAAGCTTTAGTTGACTATATATAATTGACAGTAGTTATATATCAACAAATGTCCCAATTTTGGACCCTTTGTCACGGAAAGTTCACTTTAGGCATTAATTAAGGTGACAAGATTTTCCAATTCTAACCAGATTTCTCGACCCTCAATGTTATATATCATGATATTTATCTTTTGATACATATCACATGCTCCAAACTCAACAACCGACAGCTAGACTAGACCCAAGGATCTTACACTCAGCAGAAGCTACGAGGCATGTTCGAGTTCTGTGAGGTGTGTTCGAAAACTGAAGCATTGCTTTCGGGTTTACGGCGTTCGTAAACCGAGGTTCTGTATTAGTTTAGTTAATAGTTTGGCTCCAGGGCTGGGTGATCCCTCTTTTGGACCCGGGAATGTACTTGTTTTTGTTTTATATGCATTCTCATAGTCATAGGCCTTCTAGGACTCAAACAAATCTACAATCCTAAACAATTCGGGACTGCTGGAAAATCCAAGATTAGCCATTACCAAATATCGCAGTGGAAATCTTGTGGTTTTTACCGAATTGAGTTTGGACTTTGAAGTCATCTTGCATATCTTTTTAGGTGACTCCTTTATTTTCGGTCCATGTGTCTACCCAGATAACGGGTCTGAAATATATTGAATCATTAATGATTCGATAACATTGATTCAACATTCAACACTACTCGATCACAGGCTTACATTTGATACGTTTTTGTTTTTTTTATTTAATTAATTTAACTTTTGACTCCATACACATAAACATAGATGCATTTCTGCCATAGCGAAGTGAACTCCAAGATAACCAGATAACTTTTTATTTAATAAATAAAAATAGTTCTTACGGTTTAATGGTGATTTGAACCATGGCGAAATAATAAAAAAGTGGCTGGTCAAAATTTCGCGCCAAATATTGTCATTTGGCGACGCGCCGAGTTCTTTTAGCTTTAGGTTTTAGCCGGCTAGGTAAGTGGTGAGTTCTTTTGGCTTTTGGTTATAGCCGGCTGGCTAGGCGCCAACTTAGCCGAGGTGAGTTCTTGGTGCTTAGGCTAACCTAGCCGGCTAGATTGGGTCCGCTAGGGAGGGCTAGCTCCGCCCACTTCTAGCCGGCTAAGGTTTGATCACGTGACGGCTAAGTTAGCGCCTAGCCAGCCGGCTAGCACCAAGAACGCAACTCACCTAGCCGGCTAAAACCACAAAAGCTAAAAGAACTCGACGCGTCGCCAAATGACAATATTTGGCGCGAAATTTTGACCAGCCACTTTTTTATTATTTCGCCATGGTGTTAACTTATTATAGTGCTAACTTAGTCCAACTATTAAACACATTGACAGAATTAACCTAGCCGGCTAGAAGTGGGCGGAGCTAGCCCTCCTTAGCGGAGCGTTCTTTTAGCTAGCCCTTTCAAGGCTAACTTAGGCCGCTCCTCTATTAAAAAATAGAAAGAGCTAGCTCCGCCTACATCTAGTCAGCTTTATACGCCATGTATGTATCCTACTATGGCATCAGTTTCTGCGCAACTTAATATATTCATCCGCCATCGCGGTAAATTCAAAATACGATATTATACACAACATACAACATGCACGTTTATTCATCAGCAACGTGCTGATAAATACTGCGGGTAAATGTATGCTTTCTATAATGTATGTATGCTTATTATAATTGCGGGTAAATGTATGCTTTTTTAGCGCAGTATTAAATTAAATTTTAAAGTCTATTTTAAACGCTTATTTTAAAAATATAAATATAAGTGTGTAAATTATAAATATAATTTTTATAGAATGCAGTTTATTTACCAAAAGCAATTATTTTCTATCAATTGTTGTCTTTTGTTGTTAAAAATAATTGCAGCAATTACTATGCTTTTAGCACACAGTATTACAAATATTGAAATCTGATTTAAT